>JAJGOT010000481.1:0-195000 GCA_022457155.1 Cladopsammia gracilis
TCAAAGGTCACTTATCAGAAATAAAACCGTAATGAGGTGCATTTAAGAACAATCATATATATTTCATTTCATTACCCAGCTTAATATTTACCATCTTTCTTTATTGATCACCTCACATGACGCTTTCGACATGGCTGATCCTAGCAGTATGCAGGACGCATGTCATATATGAACCAAGAACTACACGAGTCTCTCGTAGCTCCGTGATTAGAGCATCCAACCGCTGCGCGCAAGGCCATAGGTCATCCTGTCGGAGACTCAGATGTTTTTCTTTGTCCAACGCTCGTGACATGATGATCATCACATCTTTCTCATTTCATTACCGAGCTTAACATTTGCCATATTTCGTTATTTATCACCAATACAGTACCTTGTGCACTGTAATTCAAGTGTTATCTGGGATCTAGAACGGGGACTGTAAATTGTTAAGGTTTTAAGTACCTTTAAATAGCTATCTCTTCTATTCTACTCTTTACTTACCTACTACAGAAACGTGAATGATTCGAGATTTAGTGGTGATCCTTCCTTCTCCTTTATCCAGTTTCATGGTACACGTGTAGTTTCCCTGATCTTCCGGCCGAACGGGATAGACACGCAAGTTCCCATTAGACATCTGTGTGAATCTACCATCATCAAGAGTTTTGTTACCATCCTTCTTCCACTCGTCAAACAGTGGAATCGGTGTTACCACGGTACTACAGTTTAAGATGGCGGACGTCCCACTTATAAGGGTTTGCCGTATGGGCGTGTCTTTAAAGGTTGCTATTGAAAGAATGCACTATGGTTTAAGTGTGGTAACTTAGAATTCGAGGGATTAGGGCATTGTTTTGAATTACTTTGTTGCAATTGTCTTTGAGAGTAAGAAACATAACAGGACAGTTAGTGATATGTACCCGAATTTACCCAAATGTAGTCGTATGACTTGTATGAACCTGTATGTATTCGTATGTGCTCGCATGTACCCGTATCTACACGTGTCTACCCGTATCTACCCGTATGTACCCGTATTAAGCGCATTCATGAAATTTGCGCTATATAAATTTTAATCATTATTATACTGTTAATTATTGTTATATATCCGTATGTATTCGCATATACCCGTATGTACACGTATATACCCGAATGTAGTCGTATCTTCTCGTGTGTACTCGTATGTACTCAGATGCACCCGTATGTTCCTGTATATACCCGAACGTAGTCGTTTGTACTCGAATGTTCCCCTATGTATTGGTATGTATTCGTTTGTACCCGCATGCATTCGTATGCATGTATTCGTATGTATTCGTATGTGCTCGTATATGCTCGTATATATTCGTATATACTCTTATGTACCCGTTATGTATCGTATGTATTCGTGTGTTACTCGTATGTACTTGTATTTATTCGATTGTTACTCGTATGTACTCGTACGTGTTCGTATATGCTCGTATGTACTCATATTTTACCCTTAATATGCACCCATATGCATTCGCGTGTTACTCGTACGTTACTCGTAGTACCTGTGTATTTTTTTCATGATCTGAAAATAGTGGTACTTGGCTATGCTCCCACTGACACATGATGATGTGATGGAGATGATGCTGATGATGACGATGGTGACAATAATGACGATGGTAATGATGATGATTATGATGCATAATGTTGACTTGCAAATGAGACGTGAACAATCATGCTATAAAAAAAAAATCAACATACCGTTCACATAGATGGTATAGAACCGAGAGTATTTTAATCCACGACATTCATATGTGCCTCCATCAGACAGCTGGACATTGCTTATGGTTAGTGTGCCACGGGACGCGTTAATCCTTCCTCCAAACAGGGATGCACTTGCGCCCTTGATATACCATTTGGTCATAGAAGTATCGTTTGGTAGGGAACATTGAAATGTTTCAATGCTACCAATATCCGATACAAAAGTCTTCTTTTCTAACACCTCACGGTTTCCTATAAAGGAAAAAAATGGCAAAAATTTCATTGATCAACAATGCCACAAATTAATCGTTGGTCGTACACCCAAACTTATAACCCCAACCGTAAAACAAGGGGGGTTGTTGCAACACCCATTTGGGTTTTGCGATGTTGCAATATTTCGGAAATATTTCGAGTCTAATAAATAGCCTGTGATGAACTCTTCAAGATAAGGTAAATATTATGGGTTGTAGCGCTGCTGGGGTTCCGTGACGTCATCAAAAATGGCCGCCATGATGGCCGCCATCTTGGATTTTACTTAAAATTAAAATTTATCGGAAAAATGCGGAAATTCCAATTTTTTTTGCTAGAGTTACAAAATAACACAATTCAATATTTTGGTGCTTCTGCTAGCATTTTGTATGTTTTTTTCAAAGAAAAAAGGTGAAAAACACGCATTTTTATTCAAAAATGGCTTGACACCATGCTACTTATTGCGTCATATCTCGTTGCCATAGCAACCGGTTGTCGCCAAACTTTATCAACATGTGTCTATGTGATAAATAAACAGCTACTGAAGACGGCATGGGCTAACCTTAAACGGTCTTGAAACCCCCCTCCCCCCTTCTGTACGAGGGTTAAGAATAAGAAAATGGAACTACTGACCATGGCAGCTGCTGTTTATGTAGCACAGTGTAAGCCACTGATACTCAATAAGCTTCTTTTAAATGCCTCGTCTTAACCCTCGGATGTACACGCAACCTCCTTGGGTTTTACGATGTTCCCATATTTCGGAAATATTTTACATATAATAGATAGCCCTTGATTTGCTGTACAAGATAAGGTAAATATTATGGGTTGTGACGCTGCTGGGGTCCGTGATGTCATCCAAAGTGTCCGCCAAGACGGCCACTATCTTGGATTATACTAAGAATTAAAATTATCGGGAAAAAATACAATTAAACATTTTGATGCTTTTGGTTGCATTTAATATGTTTTGTTTTTCACTGAAAAAAGGTGAAAAACACGCATTTTTATTCAAAAATGGCTTGACAACATGTTACTTATGACGTCATTTCTCGTTACCATAGCAACCGGTTGTCGCCAAACTTTACAAAAATGTGTCTTAGGCATAAATGAACAGCTACTGAGTACGGTATGTGCTAATCGTAAATGGTCTTGAAAATATCGGAGAAAAACCTTAAGAGGAAGAATCTGTAAAAATCACCTTTGGCTTACCGAAAATGGAAAATCGAATTTCCTCAAACTCCCTGATATGGAAGGCCTGTTTGAACTTATCATAAAAATATAAGTTTTAATTCGCTGCGGTTAATATATTTGTCGAACCGCGGCTTAACCTCACATACGGCCTCACTGCGGTCATTTTGCGGTCGTTTACTGCCCCTCAAAAAACTATTTTGTTTGTCGATTTGAACCAGGACAAGAGAAAGATATTCAAATGCAGATTTTGTATACTGAATTCTTTGCGATGTGAACTGATTCTCATTACTTTACGTTAAACAATGAATATTTGAGAGATTTTTGAATCTTTATGAATGAAACACCGTTATTTGATAGCGAAATTTTACTAAAATTGAGGTCATGTTTTCGCACTCTGTTACGTTGCTTTGATCCCGGAGGTCACTTCTCAGTAAAAGAACAATGCTTCCTCTCTACAAATATGCAATAAAAATCTTGGGCAAATAAAACCACGAATTTTGCGAAGCTTAAATTCCGAGGGTGGTTTTATGAATTTGCGCCATTTTGAATTGAGTTTGAGTCCACGCAAATCTCACTCTTACAAGTCTTTAGTAAAGTTTATCCCTCTTACCTGTTTACATTTGAATCGAAAAACCTTTCCAAACATTCCGGCTGTTAAATCCTGTGGTTTTGACGGCCACAGTTGATTTTAAACGATGTGAACCGCTTAAAATACAACATGGCGAGCGGACATTTCAAACTCTTGGAGACATAATTCAACGGTTCTGCCTTCTAAACGTCTTGAAATCAAACTGTAATCAGGGTCACACGCTTCGCTGATCCTTGTAAGAACGGAAACTGTATTGCTGACAATTTTAGTCTTGATACTTGACCTTTGGAAGGGTTTGATTTTCATCCAGCTTCGAGTTGCTTAGGATTGCGTGACAAAACACGAACACGAAAAAGGAGAGATCCTGGGAACGAGAATGACATAACGCCCTAAGGGACGGACCATTATTTTTTTTCTGGAGGGGGGGGGGGGGGGGGAGGGGTGGGGATGAGAAATTTTCCTCTGCAAACAAGTGTTTTTAATTTATGCGCCTCTACAATCATTTTTTTCCAAGAGCACCTTCCTACAAACATTTTTTTTATTTTTTTTACAGTGCTATCTTCTATGGTGCTAAAAATATTTGAGCTAACAAGATTTTTTCGAAAAAAAAATCAATAGTGCTATAACCAATTGTTTTGGCCACATACGCGCCTTTTAATGTATAGTTTGTTGTTCCTTTATACATCACTCGCCGTTTTAATTCTTACGCAGCGTGACAAAACACAGGAAACACAGGAAATATGCAAAGGGAGTAGCCGGCTTTTTCGCGGTTCCACAGTACCGAAGTCATGATTCTCTTTGACGTTGTTCCCACCGAGCCATCATGGTGCCTGTGGTACCAGTGGTGAAGGCAGGCACATTGCTCATTTAAAATGATTCCCATCGCCGTAGGTTATTCCACTTGTAACTTGTCTCTGTAACTTGTAAACAGTTAGTGACCCATTAGCTTTGATGGTGATATCGTCAGGAAGATGACAGACTTACTGAAACTCGCGGCATTCCTTGAATGAAAACCCGTTGAGATTCTGACCTTAAGCCCTGGCACAACGAAAAGCTTTTTGGCTGCTTTTTGCGAAGGCAAGGTGAAGGAGTTGTCTTGTGCAGCATAAAAAGAGACATCTTGAAACTATTTTCAGCTGTATTTGTTGTCGCAAAACTGAGCAATATTTCAGTTTTTGAACTAATATTTTTTAATAGTTTATCTGACTTCTCTGCAAACATTTTTTTTACTCATATCGTGTTTGCAAACAATTTATTTTGTCTTTTCAGGCCCTGCAAACATTTTTTTTTCAATATGTCTCATCCACCCCCCCCCCCCCCCCCCCCTCCAGAAAAATAATGGTCTGTCCCTAATGTCGATTCGCGCTTAGTCATGAACCTGGGAAAGAAGCACAAATGGTAAAAGAACAAAGAAAGATCTTAAGATTAATTAATTATGTTAAAACTATGATAAATAATGACCACCTTTATTATTGTGTCGTATACTCGCGACTGCAAAAACTAAGGTGAAACGACGAGGCCGTTTACTGATGAGACTAAATATGGAGTAAATTTACGTACTACAATGATATTATGTTTACACAACACAGGGCTGTAGCAAGGGGAGGTGCCCCCCCCCCCCCCCCCCCCCTTCCGTTAGAATTTTGAAAAGGGTGTTTAGTTAACTTATTTCGTGTTTCATTGAGATGAAATTTAAGTTTCAGGGAAAAAATCGCATTGAAACAGTTGCAAACTGGAACACTTAGAAATTTTGAAATCGCAGAAATCGCATGCTGCAAGTCCTCGTGTAGCTTCTATTTTACTCCTATTTGTTAATCTTTGTAAAATTACTCTTTGTTAATAAATCTGTTTGAGCGTCCCGTGGGAATGTCGATCGACAGCCCATGTCTCCGTTTGAAAGTTACTGCTTTACTAGTTTTATACAGTGGAACCCGGATAAAATGGACATCAAGTGGGTCAATTTTACAGAACATGTATGAGCGAGCTTTTTGTCGGAACAAAAGAAACTTTCCGTTTTCACGGGTGAGAGTTTTTAGGGCTATTTCAGAAAACATTTTGTAGGGCCCGGCAATGATATAGACCGTGCTACGGCCCTGTAACAAGTTGCAACAGGACGAGTCTACAGTGCGAACATGGCAATTATTCCTGGCCGTCGGCACAGCTGCAAGAGCTGACTAGGGTGCTCAGTAATGAGATAAAGGGCGCCTTCTTGCGTGAGGTCTTTATCTCTGCCGTGTCAAGGTCAAAGTACTCACAGATGCTCTTCAGCATTCCTACTGTAAGCTTTTTCAAACTGTTCGAAGCAACCATCTCACAAATGTTATAAGAGTCGAATACAATAGGGTGACGAAGCTGAATTTCTTGAAGAGCTTGTGTTCGCACTGTAGAGTATGCCGATTCTTCTTGCGCTGCAACAATATCGTCATGGGATGGCAATTCAGCGACGTTTTTGAGCTTCGCAGCACAGCGAGAGAAGTATGACTGTATTTGCTTTGTGGTCAGGAATTCGGTCACAGTAAACCTTCTTTCGCCAGCTGGATCTTTTGCATAGCGCATGTCTTGTGCAACACTAGCAGGATCCAGCTTGTGTCCTGTCTGTTGCCCAATCATGAACTTTTCCTCCAAGTACTTTTTTTGGTTTTCACTAAAGCGTGAACTCTTTCTACCACCTTTGAGCGCCCATCCTTGCATTAGACCCTTGGAGGCACGAGTTGACGTCGGGATGGTGTGGCTCTGGAAAGACGGTACGCTTGGTTGAAAGTCAGCGCCCTTGGTTAGCTTATAGCTATAAAGCCTTTTCGCTTTATCCAGCAAGGTCTCGCGCTCGACAGCAATTTCACATTTGCCGTACAGCAAATGACTTTCCAACGAACTGTGCTGCTGATACAGCTTTTGGCATCCTTCATTGGGGCAAGGGAATAGATTACTGGGCGTTGCCTCGGGTGTGTCCACAGAGGAGGGTACTGGTGCAGCAGTTGCACGTACGGGGCGGCCTGCTATCTCCACAAAGTCGCCTTCGGAGAATGACACCTCTTTAAACGTTTTTACGTCGATGTCCTTGGGTACTAAAAAGTGTAAAAACAGAATATATGCTCGTTCTTGGCCGGTTCAGCAGCTGGTAGGAGTTTTGATTAGGGCTCCTCTAACTGGGCAAATGTAGCAATGTAAAATCTAACTATGGCACTTATTATTGGGAGGGTACGCCCTTATCGATTGTGCTAGAATAACGTTTGGCCTTATTTGCAAAAACGAGCGTATTTTTTATTACAAAAAAGTGGCTTCCATAATCGGCATTTTTTTAGTTTGCGTTGTTGACTTGCTTGTTCTATTGGATTTATTGCATTTAGGAGGGATAAGGCTAGAGGGGTGGGTACACGCGAGGAAGAGATTGCGTCAGCCACAGCCTGAGGTCCTGCGCTCACAAAACTGTGTAGAACAACTAAGATAAAAGGGAAGTAGCCCGATCGGTCAGAAACCACTCAAATTGTTAGAGATCGTAACCTGAAGCAAATAAATGGCCAGGTGAAGAGAAGTCCCATTTATGATCGCAATAATTAGTTTGTAGGCAATACATTTTAAGCATAGCATAGGGGCATGGGAACATACCTTGGAATTTATTCCAGGGAATTGCCTGGCCCTCTCCAATGTCGTATGCCCGCCACACCCTTACGTCGTTATCTGTGTACACGAAGTTGTTGTAGTTGCTGATGCCTTCCCATTTGATTGTTGGAAAAGGGGCTACAGTGACGCCATCTACAAGCGTGACCCGAACGCCTCTGACACCTCCATCAGACAAAATCGCATCTCGAAGATCCTCAGCTGTGGTGACATCATGACCTTCATTCACGTACTGGCAAACGTGTGCCTTAATGGTGGCGGCTTTACGGTCACTGGCACCTTTTCCGCCCTGGGGGTCACTAAAGTGGACACTCTTGACAACGACTCCAGTGGCTTTCTTCATCAGATGGCAAGCAATAAGCATAGTTGCACAATGATAGCAACCTGAAAAAAAAAACAACAACAACAACAACATGAAAATGAAGTAGTTTGCTGTTAATAATATTGTTTAAATTGCATTTGTGTAACATGAATAAAAAAAATAAAGAAATGATCATCGCGGTGAAATTGCAAAGAAGCTTAAAAATTCAGAGCTTCAACCGGTGCGATGCTCTACCATCTGAACTACTGAAGCCATAGATCGGGAGCAAGGTCAATTGTCTATCGTCCTGTGAGATGATAAAATGATTGGAGAAATATCATATAACTCATATTTGAATTGCGGATACATGGAAAATAATATGATCATCACAGTGGATTTGCAATTAAAGAATTTTCAACGAAAGTAGCCTTTAAAATACAGAGCTTCAACGGGATTCAAACCCGTGACCTCCGCGTTACCGGTGCGATGCTCTACTACTCAGTTATTGAAGCCACAGTTTGGAAGCAAGGTCAGTTGTGAGAATCATTTCTTTACTTTTCATCTATCTGCAGTTCAAATATGAATTCTTTCATACACTTTATGTCAATAAAATGTATATTATGTATACCTGCATTGTCTTGTCTATATGATGCCGATGTTATTTCAGGATGCTCCTGCTTTAGTGTTTCTAAGATGTGAGCCATCATCGCAACTACAATGTTGCCATCTTGCGAGCAATTCTTTGCTATGTGCACAAAGGTTTGATGCACAAGCTCACCGCTAGCAGATATCGTGACAACCACGCTGATATGCCACGATATCCCCCTCTTTCCGAACCAGTCAACTTGTGTTTCTCTGTATTTTCGAGGCAAGAACTTCATTGCCCAGTCTTGTGTAATCATCACATCACTCGGGCCGAGGTTGCGGATGATGTCGATGCGGCTCTTATCCTGCTGTATGGATCTGAGTTGGTGAGACTTCCACGCATGTATGGCTTGAATCGCCTGCTGGCACATATAAGTTAAGTCGTCCCGCTCATCGGCTGATATGTTGCAGGCCTCCTCCGCAGCTGTCTCTATACAAGATAAGACTGACTGTAGTTGGTCACAGGATACGCATTTATCATTGTGGTCGTGGTCGCAGCTTTTCGAGAAGCCGGATTCCTTCAGGTCACTCAGTGCGTAGAGGTAGCAGTGGTCTGCAACAGACGACTCTGTGACGTGTACCTGAAAAACATAATTTCTTTCATGTAAATTGCAATGTTGATTTAAATATTCACAAGCTGCTGCTATAATTGTTGCAATAGTCCTTTAATTTTGAATTTTTATTAACTCACTTTATCGTACAATATTCGTATGTAAGCTTATTTTATATGTAATGCTAGAGCATCTAGACTAGTAACCAGTGACCAATTTAATTGTATTGCTCCATATAATATTTATTGTTATTATCTACCCGCCTCGACCAGCCTTGCTATTTGCGGGTAGCCACAACTCCTTCTTGTTATTAGCAAAATAAAATTTGTTATTGTTATTGTTGTTGTTGTTGTTGTTGTTCCCTGACGGATACGCTTACCTTGTAATCAGTTTTGATGTATTGTTTTCCCACCTTCAATGCAGATTGGCAGCTGCGACTCCATTCTCTGTCTTTTTCATGGGCTTCCAACCTCTCCACTATGGACGTAAGGTCGTCAAAAGCCTTGGCTCCATCAGCAGCCGTATAATCCAAGCCTTGCAGGGATTTTCGTACTGTCGCAGAGCATTCCGATAGTATACGTAACATAGTGGACGGGCTCAGTGGTGTTATGCCTTCTTCCTGACAGTATGCATTGTACTGCTGGATGATTCGTGTCGGGATCATCGTCCGGATCACATTCGGAGTCTCCAATACACCACCACTCGACAAACGCAGATAACGCTGACCGAATGGCAGGTCTTGTACTACATGAGAGCTTGTAATAAATGCCAGAAAGTTATCCAGCTGCAACTCGCTCACTCTCAGTCGCGGACTCTTCTTACTGGGAAGGGGTGCACCACGCCCATGCTGCAGGATGTGTTTCCTTGCTGCCTTATATTTGTGCTCGCTGATACCGGGAATGAAACTCTGCAGATCACGGAAAGCAACGAGATCGGCCATAATGGCGAGCACCTGTCTGCGGGTATCACAACCTGATGCATGCTGATAGGTCTCTGCTAGGGCCTCCAGGTATCTACGGTCTATGGAGTGTTGTTGTACAGGTATTGCGAGCTTCCTTTCCACCTGTTTGGATGCCACAACTGCATTCCACAAGCTTCCAGCGTCCCCGGGAGTAATGACATCCAGACAGGAGACAATGGCGGCAGCTGCTCTATCTATGTATACATTTTGACGTCGTTGGGCGAGGTCGTCAAATTGCTCATGTGGTTTACCAGAAACTATGATATCCTCTCCACAGCACGCCAAAAGCTCGTTTAGTTTCCTTCTCTTAGATGCCAATGTGTTGACAGTAACAGATTCACTGCTTGTGCCGCTTGACGTTTCAGGACTGAATACCGCGCTTGTTTCTTTATCTTCTATGTCCAGCCTACTAAAGACTTCGGTCAAGTCATCTCCCTGTGAAGAAAGTGTAATTTTATTTCGATTCAATAAATTGATAAAACGTCCTCTAAATCCTGTCCTGCTATCAGCTTTAGGCGGGCTATCTGGTGAAGTAACCTCTCTTATGAAGACAAATTCCCGTTACAATGTCCCCCCCCCCCCCCCAATCTCCACAGAAGACAGCGTGAACCTGTATGAACCAATAACCTTATCTTGTTTCCAGATTATGTATTCGTCAGCTCAACTGGATCAGGTTGGTCGAGAGAAATCTGGGGCATCATCATAGCTGAAACCGTCCATTAATTTCCAAAATTCTAAGCAATTTTCTTTACTTAGTGCTGTGAGCCAGCGTTCGAAATCTCAGCGTGTGCTTTATTTGATGGCTTACCAAAGCACAGCGAATTGTATACTGGTCACTCAGTGGGACGTACCCAAAGAGGAATGGTAGGCATCATTATAGCTGAAACCGTCCATTAATTTTCCAAAATTCTAAGCAATTTTCTTTGCAGATAACATAAAATGTAGTTGCTTTCTGTCTTTCTGCTCTAACCTACCCCATGCGTAAAAAATACAAAGAAAATTTAAACATCGTTCATTTTCAAACTAAGGTAATGGCTCCGTCAATTCCAAGCCCGCTCATCCCCCCCTTCCCCCCCCCCCCCCCCCCAGGGCATTTGTCGGGCATTTTATAACTTTGCCTTCTCAAGGGTGGGGCATTTGCTAAAACAGGTCAGCCCGGGGGTGGGGCATTGTCAAAACAACGTTATCTTATGGATATTAAAATTCGTACATGCTTCGTTGTTTATTTTAAATTTTCTGATTGTCCCCAATATAAAAATATAAAAACTGAGTTGATAAACGTCGTTTGAGTCCCGCACTTTTCAAGTGAAAATATTCAAGTTCCACCCAATTTTCAAAACAGGCCGCCTATTGCCTTACCTTTCAAGTGCCACAGAGGATAATATCTATATCACGGCAAATTTTCAATTTTTGTTGACGTCTTATTTGCCAACATTCGTGGCCTTGGTGTCTTTCCATCATGATATGTCGCAACAGAAGAACCTGGCTATTTAAAAATTCAATAGCAACTTAAACTTGAAAACGCGTTTCAATCAACGGCGACCTTACATGTAAATGGATTGAACGTAAGCATAATTTTAATCAAAATTAATAACATTAACAACGAGAATCGACAGGAAATTATTGGAGTCAAACGTTTTGCGGAAACATAACACAAATATTTAGAACGAATGAGGGAACGGATATAAGTAATACTGAAGTAGAACGAAAAAATTCCTAGCATGAATAAAGATCCATTTATTTGTGGGCAATTATTGCTTCCATCAAAAATCATTGAAATAAAACAATTGATCTTGTCCCATGGGTCGGGCATTTGCACTCTTTCAGATGCCCCACCGTGGGGATTTGTACATATAAGCTGACCCCAAAAAGACAAATGCCCGACAGATGCCCGGGGAGGGGGGGGGGGGGGGGGGGATGAGCGACCTTGGAATTGACCGAGCCATAAAAGTTACTAACCGACAACTGATCTGACGTGACTTGTTGCAAAGGAGGGCTTTCGGGAGGAAGTGTACTAGAAGTGGGTGATGGCGTGACTGTTTTCAGAGTATCAGGTGTACTTGTTGCACCAGTCGCAGAGCTTTCAGACCCTCTATGGCTTCCCGAGGTGCTGTGTGAGTGGGGGCGCTCGTTGAGTCAGCCTCTCGCGGCATTTTCTGCACACGGCTGATGGATAAAGGAAAGGTATATTAAACTAATGCAAATAAAGGACAATTAGAGATATGTACAGAGAATTTATACTTACACATTCCAACAGGGACAAGTTGTCGGGTTAGCTCAAGTTGCAAATTAGGGCTTTCGGGAGGAAGTGTACTAGAAATGGGCGATGGCGTGACTGTTTCCAGAGTATCAGGTGTACTTGTTGCACCAGTCGCACAGCTTTCAGACCCTCCATGGCTTCCCGAGGTGCTGTGTGAGTGGGGCGCTCTTTGAGTCAGCCTCTCGCGGCATTTTCTGCACACGGCTGATGGATAAAGGAAAGGTATATTAAACTAATGCAAATGAAGGGCAATTAGAGATATGTACAGAGAATTTATACTTACACATTCCAACAGGGACAAGTTGTCGGGTTAGCTCAAACAGACATTTTGATTGTGCTAGTGTCAAGCCACGGTCACCTTTCGGGCATTTTGCAAGGCTATGGCCTGCCCATTCCAATGGTGTGGCACAACTGCATTTGTGCGTGTTCCATCGCATTCCATATTTAGCTCTGTGACGCGGACAAATGGTGATAGTTTTGTACGCGTCGATCTTTTCGAATATGCCTGAAAGACATGTAATTGCAGGAATTACCATCATGTTGGGTCATGACAAAAAGGTTATCAACCATCAAAAAATAACGATAAAGTTCATATCTACTCAAAACCGGTAGTGACGTGGGGTTAGCAGAACTGCTGGAAACATCTCATGACGTCAATGAAGGATATGATGAGCAGGAGATATATCAGCAATAGCATGAAAGCCGGGAGGACAATTTCCTGGAATGACTGTCCCTTGAAGTGGATCGGCCTCATTATGTGTTATATGTATTCTTTTGAAATATCAGTAAATATTTGAATACGTGATATATTAATATAACACGGACGGACCACCCGAACTGTTCGAAGCAGCATATTGCATGACATCACGCACACTATTTTATCCCACATGTTTGTTTTGCAACAATCACTTTTTAACTTTAACTTTAACTTTAATTAACATAATTGCCTTTAGCAAGCTAATCCGGCAATGGGCGGTCAGAACACGGAAGCTCATGATATTGACAGCGAAGGAAGCACTCTTGTTGTTGTTATAATAAATTTTGAATGTAACTTATAAATTTAATCAAAGTTAACGACAGAAGTGATAATGTAGGAGGAGAGAAACAAATTTAGCCCCTTCTATATTTTTTCAGTTGAGGTAAAAATGTTGCAATTTGCGTAATATGAAAAGTAATTTGAAACCTTTCGAGTAACGCATAACGCATCTTGCAATCACACACACGAAAATATATCCAATTTTTATTCCTCTGCATCCGAAACAAAGAAAAGAAAATTAAATAAAAAAATTGATCGCTTTAAGGTTATTATCGCTCGAGAAACATTCACTAGCGCAAGCGAAATTCGCAAGACACGTTCATTGTTTACATCTTCATCGGCGGTGAATTTTTGCACCCGAGGCTGTTTTGTTCCTCCAACTTCATGAAATAAAAATTGATAAAAGGCAAACAACCGAAAGAAGTGAAATTAATCGGGATTCCTACCACTCATATTTCTTCCTTCGCTGTCCAGTGTTCACTTTTTATTAAACAAACGCTATACAATGTAAATTCGTCTATAAAATCTGAGGCGTATGATTCGAGAATCTAAGACCTCTCGGAATGCACAGAACTGAAGGATTTTGCCCAATTCCACGGCGATGGCGAAAATTTGATTTATGTCGAGGAGCCCGACGTTTTCAAGATTCTTTACCAGCATCTCGCAATGAGGCAGCACTTCACTTCCAATATGGAACTACTAGTTATAATAATAAATTGGGTAGATTATGTTCATACAAACCTGCTCTGGCGAGAAGCAACTGACCCTCTGTTTTAAGGCTTGAATCAAATACTTTGAAGAAGCTAAGATGCCTCTTGATATCTTTTTGGCAAGCCCCCAATGCAACACATTCCAGATTTTTTGGCCTTTCAGTGCTGGCACCACACTCGCCGCCCACAAACGTGGAGTAAGCGCACGAAGCCATTCCAGTATCACGGTAGGACCTAAGACCTCACATCCGAGAAACGTGGGTGAAATTTCAGGAAATAACCTTTAACCACAATCTACTAAAGCTACGATGTACTTTTGCCACGATTAGCGAGGTTTGAGTTCGTGATATCTGAAAGGATCTTCAAAAGAGCGCGAATCATATGAAGAATGAGGGAGGATCCCCTCCAAGACAAAGAAGATGGGGAACGGAAGTCACGAGTATACGACACAATAATTAATGTTGTCATTACTGATTTAGCATAGTTTTAATATAATTTTTTGTTTCATTCTTTATTTAAAATTTCCTGATCCATCCTTTTCACAAAGGTATATGTCATCCTCGTTCCCAGGATCTCTCCTTTTTCGGGTTCACCGTGCTTTGTCACGCAATCCTAAGCAACTCGAAGCTGGATGAAAATCAAACCCTTCCAAAGGTCAAGTATCAAGCCAAAAATTGTCAACAATACAGTTTCCGTTCTTACAAGGATCAGCGAAGCGTGTGACCCTGATTACAGTTTGATTTCAAGACGTTTAGAAGGCAGAACCGTCGAATTATGTCTCCAAGAGTTTGAAATGTCCGCTCGCCATGTTGTATTTTAAGCGGTTCACATCGTTTAAAATCAACTGTGGCCGTCAAAACCACAGGATTTAACAGCCGGAATGTTTGGAAAGGTTTTTCGATTCAAATGTAAACAGGTAAGAGGGATAAACTTTACTAAAGACTTGTAAGAGTGAGATTTGCGTGGACTCAAACTCAATTCAAAATGGCGCAAATTCATAAAACCACCCTCGGAATTTAAGCTTCGCAAAATTCGTGGTGTTATTTGCCCAAGATTTTTATTGCATATTTGTAGAGAGGAAGCATTGTTCTTTTACTGAGAAGTGACCTCCGGGATCAAAGCAACGTAACAGAGTGCGAAAACATAACCTGAATTTTAGTAAAATTTCGCTTTCAAATAACGGTGTTTCATTCATAAAGATTCAAAAATCTCTCAAATATTCATTGTTTAACGTAAAGTAATGAGAATCAGTTCACATCGCAAAGAATTCAGTATACAAAATCTGCATTTGAATATCTTTCTCTTGTCCTGGTTCAAATCGACAAACAAAATAGTTTTTTGAGGGGCAGTAAACGACCGCAAAATGACCGCAGTGAGGCCGTATGTGAGGTTAAGCCGCGGTTCGACAAATATATTAACCGCAGCGAACCAAAACTTATATTTTTATGATAAGTTCAAACAGGCCTTTCATATCATGGAGTTTGAGGAAATTCGATTTTCCATTTTCGGTAAGCCAAAGGTGATTTTTACGGATTCTTCCTCTTAAGGGTGGGTGGCAACCCCCCCTCTTGTACGTTCGAGTGTTAAAACAAGTTAACAAATGATAAATTGATAAATTGATATTAGCGAGGCAGAATAAATGAATTTCATGATACCAATACGAGGACAATAGTTGTTTTCACAATTTGTTTTAGAAAGTAAACCAACAACAAATAAATGCTTAGTTTTTGTTAGTAATAGCAATGTTAATGTGAAAATAGCAAAAAATGTTAAAATCACAAAATAAAGCCAACCTTTTGTTTCCCTTGCAATACTCATTTGAAAGAACATCTACTGGTTTGAAATGTTTTGGTAGATTTTCTGTTTACAAATATCAATGTTAAATCTATCGTAATCAAGTGGAATCTCTCCTCTGCTGCCATTTTGCAGTCAGAGAGGAATAACTTATTTTTTCTAGTCATTCCTTTCTTACTTTCGCTATTTATTTAGTGGAAAATAATAAACTAAACTTCTAGTCGATGTGTGGCAAAGGCACTTGATCATCCCAAAGCAGTGTTTAGCCACTCGCCTCATGAAAACTTACTTGGTTCACACAATGCCTGAGCTCCCTTATCATCTGGACAGTCACAGTCTCCATCAGTGCGCTTGCACGATGCCAGGTCAGATTCATGTCCACTACAAGAAACTTTAGACATCAAGTAAGGAATGTTCTCTTCCTTGACTTCCGAAGCAATGAATTCAGCCAGTGCGCCTTTGAAACCCAGTTGATTGCAAACGACTTTTACATCTTCAAGACCCCATTCCTTTCGACAGATCTTACCCCACTTTCCGCGGTAAAAAACTTCTACTCTTCCACCGTACTCAATATTTGCCCCATAGAGGCGAACAGGAACTAAAATACGGCGATTAACAAACATTTAGTATTTATTTACCTTTTGACTTGATCACGTGTTTGGATACCACTTAGCAAGGGCCAACTGGATAGCAAGCTGTCCACGTGTCGTATTCCATAACAGAGCTTCAAGCGGGATCGAGCATGGCAGTCAGAAGTTCATCATTTTGTCATGCAAAAAGGCTTTCATCGCCCAGTTATTTCGAAAAGGTTTTTTTCAAATAAACGTTTCTGCGCAGACAATGTTCTGGCATTGTGGCTTGTGGGGTCCAACTTAATATAAGCGTTTTTAGTTCGCTTCAATAGCTCCCCACAAGCCGCTGCTAAGTGGTATCCAAGCAGGTGATCAAGTCATGCAAAGGGCCTTAATCACGCGGGTCAGGAATCCTAGTGGCTGAAATCAGATATCATGCATAGGCCTGCATAGGAAATCGCCTAAAAGAGGCCACTTAATTGATAAGTTCCAAAGTTAAAGCAAAAGCATCTCGCTTTTGCTAGTATTTTCGATCCGTAGCTCACAAAATGTGGCAGTTCACATTTTGTATAGTCATGTTGCGTTTACCATGGATTAAAAACAAAGATGCCAAAGACAATTAAAACAATAACGTCAATTTCTACACCACAACACCGTAACTAACTAGCAGTGGTTGATAAAACCTCAGCAACACCAAAAAATACGTCATAAAAGTCCATCGTATTATTAGAGCATGATATGCTAGATACCTTTACACTTCTGAAGATCATCTTTGCTGTTATTGACGCAGTCATGAGTCATTGATCTACAGCTAAGGTGGACGGTTGTTTTTGAGCCATTTCTGCCGTCCTGCCGAGTGCTATTCTCATTAGGACCATTGTTAAAGTATCCCATTGCCCTGCATGTCAAATTCTCTTCAGCATCATCCCAACTTGCCGTGCAAAGTTTCTCCCAGGTTTTGTTCTTGAAAATTTCTATAGTTCCAAGGGATGGGATCTCATCTGTACGAAAGCGCACTGGAAACGCTAATTAAAGAAATACAATGGAATTCAAAGGGGACAGACCGCAAATAAATGTGGCTACTAATTATATCTGAATTTCGTAACTGTTCATCAGTAGGATGCCCAAAATGCGTGCAATTCCACAATTGGTTTCGGCTCCATTAAATCCTATACCAATTGCAGAACATTTTAGGAGGAGCCACCCACAGTGTGAGCACAGTTACTGACAAGACATATTAGTAAGGAAAACAACGCAAAATAAATGTAGTACGTTAAATAACGAACTAAGCACACACGTCATCTAAACAAGCTAAGCACGCGCACGACTCAAGGAAAATTGCGCGCGCGCGCACCTGCATTAACCTGAATAGAAGCAATATAGAAATTAAATAGGGGCGCTAGAATAATATAAAGGATCTAAAATAACAAAGGATACGGCGGTGTTTCTCAATTCTGGATTGCTAGTTTAATTTCTCGTAGTGTAGTGCCATATTTCTCAATGATAGCACTGTGGCGTTTGAAGAATTTACTAAATGATTTACGAAGGAGTGAAGATATATATCAATACATATCAATACAACGAAATTTGTTTACAGCTGAACTTTACGACCATCTTTTTTAATTCATATTTAAAACATTCCTCTATCAAAAATGTTTTTGTTGCATGTGTGTTTTAAGTGATTTTAAAAGTACTCTATGTGTAGAACGATGACATAACAGAAAATATACCTTCATGGCAGCTTGACGTGCTTCCACATTCCCTTGCAAATACCCTGTTTCCACTGCAAGGTTTCCCGCCGTATCTTGGTTTTGGATTCACGCATTCTCTTGTCCTGATTTGTATGCCACCGATTGTCTTTGTACATAAGCTCCATTCGTTCCAGTCACTCCAACCACCATGGACTTATAGAGACAAAAATAAAAAAAAATAATAAACATCCAGCGTAAAAGCTGATTATTCTAAAAGTGGCACCATTCTAATAATATGTATATATGTTTAGCATTATTTCATACGGTGGACTTATTTTCTTTATGAATATTCAAAAAAAAAATGTTTTTTTTATTTTTTCAGTCTAAATTTTCAACATTGGGGAAAAAAAGCGTTGCCTCCTTACTCGGGCAGCTGTTTGCATTGCATAATCGTGACTGTGGGGAAAGGCTTCCTCTGCAATAACGGCCATCCATGCTAGGAGGAGGATTGGTACAGGTGCGGTTGCGTGTCTGTGATCCACATGTCACACTGCAGCTTCCCCAGGACTGCCAATCTGACCATCCGCCATCTGCACATGAGAGAACAAAAAAATGGTTAAATCTCAGTTTCTTAAATCGTAGCCTGCGTATGTAGCCTGCTCTGATGGTTTCTGACCGCCCAGGACTCGCGATATGGAGGGAAAGAGAGTTGCTTGGACGATGTCTAATAAACACCTATTCACAACGCTTGATAATAAAGCGCGAGGCATGATATCACACAAAACTGCCATATAAGCGCAAATTAGGCATTGCACGAGTATTTCACACCCCAGGATAATAATAAATACAAGACCCGATGTTTTTCTCGTTCAGTCTCTCAGTTTTCCAGCGCGAAGGAGGAAAGGGGGAACGATTTTTCCTGCTACGAACACGAATTTTTCAGCAAGCAGAATTGACGACTGGAATTGGCACTGTCCATGAACATGGCTGACCGAAGAGCTGCTAATGTACAGTTCCCGCAACAAGCGCCGGAACAAGTTCAACCGGGACAGAACCCAGCGCAAGCACAAGTTCAGTGACGACAAAATCCCGCGCCACAAGTTCGACAAGGGCAGAATCCAGTGCCACAAGTTCAGCAAGGACAGAACCCCGCGCCACAAGTTCAGCAAGGACAGAACCCTGCGCCACAAGTTCAGCAAGGACGGAACCCGGCGCCACAAGTTCAGCGAGGACAGAACCCTGCGCCACAAGTTCAGCAAGGCCAAAATCCCGCGCCACGGGTTCAGCAAGGCCAAAATCCCGCGCCACAGGTTCAGCAAGGGCAGAATCCCGCACCACAAGGCCAGGGCTTGTCGACGGAGGAAAAACCTGAGGTAAATGTTCGCTTTAACACGTGTTAGTTCTGAAATTATTATTTTATTACGTGTTGTTGGCCACGGGAGTAATACTTTCTTTTGAGAGTGATGCGTGATGGGAAATGTTATTGGCCCCGGAGTGGACTCCTAAGAGTTTTTTATTTGCGATAATGGCCATTGCGTAGGCCACAGAATTAGGACTCCTTGTGAGTTTGTTATCGCAAATAATGGTCATGTTTTATATTGACCACGGCACTCCTGAGATATGTGAAATGTATTGGCCGCGGAGTTGACTCGTAAGAGTCTATTGTTGGCGATAATGGCCATTGCGTCGGCCGCGGAATAAGAACTCCTTGTGAGTTTGTTATTGCAAATAATGGTCATATTTTCGGCTGACTACGGAACCCCTTGAGATATGTGAAATGGTATTGGCCACGGGGGGTGAAACTTCTAAGAGTGTATTATATACAAATGTGAAATGTTATTGGCCACGGAACAAGAGTTTGTTGACGCCGATGTGATATGTTATTGGCCACGAAGTGAAACGCGCAAGAGCTTGTTTATGGAGATGTGATATGTTATTGGCCACGAAGTGAAACGCGCAAGAGTCTGTTTATGCAGATGTGATATGTTATTGGCCACGAAGTGAATCGCGCAAGAGCTGTTTATGCAGATGTGATATGTTATTGGCCACGAAGTGTAACGCGCAAGAGCTTGTTTATGCAGATGTGATATGTTATTGGCCTCGAAGTAAACTCGTAAGAGATTGTTATATGCAAATGTGAAATGTTATTGGCCACGGAGGTGAGACTCGTAATTGTTTGTTATGTTCTGGAAGATGTGAATATTATTGGCCACGGATTGAAACTCGTCAAAATTTGTTATGATTTCTTAAATGTGAATATTATTGGCCAAGGAAGTGAAACTCTATAAGCGTTGGTTATGATTTTTTTTTTCAAACGTGGTTAAGATTGGCCGCGGAAGGGGAACTCAAAAAGAGCTTGTTATTATTTTGCAAATGTGAATATTATTAGCGACGGAAGTGAAACCCTATAGGCGTTTGTTGTGATTTTCAAATGTGAATAATATTGGCCGCGGAAGTAAAAAAAAAAAAATATTGGCAATCGGGTGACAGAATGTGTTATGAGCGCAGATATGTTGAATACGTATGAACTAGTTCTACGATTATAAAGCGTCTGAGAGTATCTTGCCTTTTCCTTTTGAAATTATAGGCCTTACAGAAAAAGTACGATGAAATGAGAGCGGATATGGATTTTTTCTCCAGTTCATCAGTGGACAGCCTCCTCAACAAAATTAAAAATCTCGCCTCCCGTCCCATTGTGGAGTTTAATAAGCACGAGGTCCTAGAGTTACTGGAAGCTCTTAAGAATACCGCTCGCGATGTACGCCACGAGAAGGAGGGCTACTTCCGTTTGACCTACGAAGCTTTGAGAACGAAATTGGACCAGCCTAACCATATCTTCCGGAGTTTTCTCTTGCCATTGCTAGGTGATAAAGACCATGAGAAGATACTGGGTATTATGGCAAAAGTTGAGAAGAGCAACAGGAGTCAGCCGCAACCAATGCCACTGTCACATGCGAGGAGGTCAAATGCCCCATATGTTCGCTGCTATAGTTGTGGGAAGCTTGGGCTTATCGCTGTCAATTGTTTCAAAAGAAGGAGGGAACAGCGCGGACGCCCGTCTGAACCTGCTTCCCGACCTAGGAACATTAACAATAACAAATGAACATGGGTTATATCTAAGATCGCAAAGAACAGAATTTGTTTACTATTGCGTCAGAAATTGCTGACTATGTAATGCTGTATTTCAATAAATACTGTATAATGTGGCAATGAATCGCTATTCTACGTTTATTCACCCTTGCCTCTCGTTTTAGGAATTTTCTTCCTCTTTTTCCTCTAGTAGAGAAGTGGCAGTTGTGAAAAAGAGTATCTAAACACACTCCCCCAGTCTATTGCTGGGTCATGACTGTCACCCCTCTGCTAACCTCGGTTCCCTTTTTTTTATTATTCCTTTGTTTTCATACCTAGATCACCACAAGTCTCCCCTGGGAATGGGAGTTTGACCCACAGTTCGATGAAAAAGTTGCACAATATGCAAAGATGCCGCAAAAGCCAATCACGTGGGTGGATTGGATGGGAACGTCACTGGAGGTTAGCTCAGGGGTGACAGTCCTGGAATTTTCAGAACAATACATACACAGAGTGATAAATGGAGAAGAATTAGCGGACCCAGCGAAATTATTATTTAGAGATCCAAACGCCTTTCGCGCAGGTGAACTCCACAAACACTACGATAAATGGTGCAGAATCGTAGGTGACAACCCTTCACCGGAACAAGTTAAGATATTAAGTTGGATTCGCGATGGAGTTTCCATTTTTGAATTTTTTCAGCCATTCTCTGGCAGCTTTAAAGGCCGTCACTATCAATCAGACCGCCCGCCATCAGAGTTTTTTAAAAATAGCCCCGCCTGTAAGCCTTTTGCTCACTTTGTAAGGGAAACTTTGCTTGAACGTTTGCAAACAGGGGCAATAACGTTGATGGGAAAAACCAGTGAAGTTGAACTACCGCACCTAGTTTTGCCGCTGACCGTCGAACCAAGTAAGCCCAGATTTGTCATGACGCACGATTTTTAAATCTGTGGATGAGGGATGTTCCTTTTAAACTGGATTCAATAACGAATCTTCCCAGTTATGTAGCCCAGAACACATACCAAACGATCCTGGACGATAAGTCTGGGTACGACCATTTCCTACTTACAGAACAGAGCAGGTTGTTCTTCGGTATCCAATGGGGCGGTTGGCTCTTCCTGTACAACACGTTACCATTTGGGTGGAAAATCTCCCCCTCCATATATCACTCTACAGGTCTCATGGCATCGAACTTTCTCCGCTCCATTGGTATCCCCTGCTCCCTCTACATCGATGACCGCCATAATGGCCAATTACAAGTTGCCCTTGACCTAGGTCCATACAGATCACTCAAGACTGTGGAAGAACGTAATCTCGCAGCAGCAAAATCCGCGATATTTCTTGTGGCGTATCACCTGATTGATCTTGAATATTTTCTGGGCCTTTTTAAATCAATATTGACCCCACAACAAGTAGTCCCATACCCTGGTTTCCTGTCAGACTCCGTGAGGACGGTATTTCACCTAATTCCTGCGAAGAGGGATAAATTCCTAGCCCTTATACGCGAAACCCTTACATGCCAAGTAGTATCAGTCAAGACTCTCCAAAGGTTGGCTGGGAAGTGTGTTTCGTTCGCGTTAGTAGTCCCTGGGGCGTTGCTCTTTACAAGAGAGATGAATTGCGCAATTTCTAAAGGTTTGCGGTCTAATAAGCCCACCCGTCTTTATCAGGCCCTTCGAGAAGAAATCTCTCACTGGCTATTTCTGGAAGATTGGGATAACCCTTTGCCCTGGAGGGACGAACGCCAACTGCGTATATCTATTGCAACTGATGCCTCGGGCTCAGGATGGGGTGGAGAGCTGTTATCTGTGCCTACAGCAAGCGTCGCAGACCATAACGAGCCAGAGATAAGCGGAAGTTCAAAAATTCATATAGTCTGGTTGCTATGCAGTGACGTCATAGTTCAGCTCAATAGCTATCATCGGGATTTGATTTGCGGTTTCATTGCGGTTTCACCGCTGCTGCACTGTCTGTCACTTTATGAGATTATGTACAAACTCCCGTGGAGTCAAGCCTGTTTATGCTAGGAGGCTGGATTGATCTTTTGACATTTTATGAGGTTTTATGAGCCCGTTAGTGGAAAGATTTCCAACCGAATTTGCTAGGATTCATCCTGGGACCTACAACACGGCGGGCTTTTTGATCGGCGAGTATCCAAAGAAGAGTTACCATTGCCTCCACGTTCGGCGTCGTTTCCGCCATTATTCATCAAAAACTTAAAGCAGACGAAAAGGACAAATTCGTCTGGTTGGTGGATGAAATAAATTCCCTGAAGATCGGTGACCAAACAGTGCAGCTTGTAGACAATTCAAGATCAACCTTACATGTAAGCTCACAGGATATCCAAACTATTCAAGAGCAAAACTTTAGCTTTAACTCTTTTAAATTTAAAAGTCATAACATCGGTCATTACCCTGGGCGGACCTCTGGATCCAGGGTGATCGGTCATATGAAAATTCTCGCAAAAATTCGGGTTATGTTCGATTCCCTCCAAATTTTGAACAAAGCGTGACAGCATTATAAGCCAATCACTGAGCGAGTTTGAGCTGGACAGCTCGCAATTTGACTACATGACGTGTTTTCAAAAGCCCTGGAAACACAATATTCAAGATGTCTTCCGCCGCGAAGAGGTCCAGAAGTCCGAGTTTGAGTCCAGAGGAAGTTTTGAAACGGATATTTACAGAAGGAAGTGACAATATGAAGGAATGTCTAGTGGTGAAAAGTCAGAAATTGATCGGCAACTAGCGCATTCGAACGAAGAATCAAGGTAAGAAACTTAGGGATGGACCATTAGAAAAGTGATGGGGGGGGGGGGGGTGGGGCAAAAGCAAAAAAAAAAAAAATTTCCCCAGTAAATTATTAAGAAAAAAAAAATATTCCCACGCATTATCGCAAAAAAAAAAAATCTGCCCAAGGACAATTAAAAAATAAACTATTAAAAAAAAAATATTCCAGCCATCGAGTGGAAAAAAAAAAAGATTTCCACCTTAGGTGGACAAAAAAAAAAATTCTTGCCTCTCCCAAAGTTCCCACCCCCCCCCCCCCCCCCATCACTTTTCTAATGGTCCATCCCTTATAAGAGTTGAGTCGAGTTTAGCACGTGGTCGAATATACTCTTGTCCCAAGTGGTTTGAAAGGCAATAAAATGATATTTAGATGTGCGATTTACATTTGAAACCTTGCTTATTTCTTGGAATTCATGTCTCGATTTACTTTTGGAAAGGTATCTGGGCTAAACTGTAGAATACCCGTTCACTTATTTGCATCTCATTGAATAAGAATGGATTCTCGATCTTTTGAGATTTTGTTATTTGACTTTTGAGTTTTTACACATAAAATATGTCACCTTGTTTTACATTTTACATTGATTAAGTCGTAAAAAAATTATATTTGAATAATTCTACACACGTTTGTTTACAACTAGAAATCATTTATCCTGCGGCCTGAAGGTGCAATATATACCTGTCTACAATGTAGCTTTTGTGTTAGGCTTCACAAATGTTGAGCTTAGAAAATTTGGGTTCTTCAAGTATGCCATCAGTGAGTTTTCTCAAAGCTAGATTGCTTAATGCCGTGACATCATTTTCTCACTTGAATTTTCAAGTGAAAGCTCATAACACCACTCCCATCACTTCAAAATAAAAACTCAAAAACACGCTGTACTGAGTTTTTCGGATGGTGATTTGGAGAGCTTGACTGTGTTGATTGCCAATATGAAGTCATTGCAATTTGTAGCTAGGCTGCAGGAACATGGGAGTTTAATGGCAGTCGAAAATTATTGATAATTAGAGCACCAAAAACTTACTGAAAGTGTATGAAAGTACAACTACATGTATTGTTATTTTTTATGGCAGTTACCCTTGATTATAAGGCACTGGTCATGCTCATGATGCAAAAGGAAGATAATAGCAATGCCAATGAATATGTGGATGGTCTTTGCAAAGGGGGTTGGACACAGAATGTTGTGTGTTCTGCAAAGTTATAAGGGTAGGTTATCATTGAATATGTGTAGTTAGCATACGATGAATGTCTACATTATCACACCAAATGTACACTTGTCATTTTATGTTGTCAATTGCTGTATATTTACATGTAAGTTTCAGTTTTTTGCACTGAAAACATGTATATGTAGACTGGCAGACACTTAAAGTGCCACTGCGATCAAATTTTTGATTTTCATTATTTACATCTTCGTGTACAATTACACTTTCTTACTCATCTTGCCAAATTTCAATCCATTGCGAACTCAGAAGTCATTTTATTTTAACATTTATGTCCAAGAATTTATGGCCGCCATTAATCAACCTTGTTCCAAGGATTGGTTGCAAATGGGATAAAGTGACGTCAAAGGCTCAAACATACCTCACAGGTTGAACTTATAATAACAATAAGTATTGAAAATCATGTGAAAAGCAGCAAAACATTGGACTTGTTCTTCGTGCAATTTTCTATGCTGTTTGTTATTATAATTTCAACCTGTGAGGTATGTTTGAGCCTTTGACATCACTTTATCCCATTCGCAACCAAGCCTTGGAACAAGGTTGATGAATGGCGGCCGTAAATTCTCTTTAATAAATGTTAAAATAAAATGACTTCTGATGTTCGTTATACAGTGTAGATTGAAATTTGGCAAGATGAGTAAGAAAGTCTAATTGTACACGAAAGATGTAAAAAAATGGAAATCAAAAATTTCATCGCAGTGGCACTTTAAGTATTATTAATAAATACATGTAACTGTCAATTTTCTCAAATTTATTGAACCCTTTATTCTTGTAACAGTAACCATTAACATGTACTTATTATTATAGGGATGTGCATGTCCAGGGGTTCCACATGGGGAAGCCTGTGCTGAATGCTTTTTAAGAGCAAGGCAAATATCAGCAGGTAAGTGAATACTTCATAAACCACTGTAACTTGTTTATTTACTGTAGTGGTAAAAAGATTAAGCTTGATAATGTTTATGTTTATTTATGAAATTAAAATTTCACATAATTAACAATTATTATATACATACTGAGATTTACACACCAGAAAACTATGAGTTAAAAATCGTCCCTTCACGTATGACAAGCCATCCTATTGGTCATACGATTTTCCTCACTAGTGAAGAATATCGTATGACCAATGAGAATCGTGATACAACATTTTTCACTAGTGACAAAAATCGTACATGGAAATTCCCGCCATTCAGTGTGCCCTCACCCTCCTCGGCATTTCTGTTAGTTGAAAAATGGCTTCGAGTCGTTTCGAAGATCTTGCTTTGTCCGTAGAGGAATTTATAGACAAACAAGAAAATGAAAATAAATGAAAACATTCAGCCGAGTCGACATCCCATCTTCGACAACAACCGACCGCTACACAAAAAAAAGTCGAGAGTTCTCTAGCTCAGCTTCATGAAAACAAACAAACAAGCAGGCCAGCAACCACTGTCATTATTCACGGGTGCTGTTATCTGCGGAGGACAAATAACTGTTTCAGTGAACACTTTGAATCAATCTCCAACTCTAACAGTTCAAGAAAGCTCCTTTACAAAAAGATACAAACGAATTGGACCATTGGATTCCGATTCAGGGTAAGTAAGTAAGCTTACATGGATTTCGTAAACTATAAATTGTTTACTTTTAGCAGGCCTGCTTTTATATAAAAAAATAAAAAGTGTTTCTCCAACTTTGACTCATTGTTCAATCATGTTAGAATTTTCAGTCATGTTTCTTTGAAGTTGTGACTCATTATTTATAGTCTTGTTATAGTTTTGGAAAAAATTATTGTCGTAGTTATTTTTGTTAGATGTGTGAATTCGGTGAATTTTTCCACTTGAAAGTTGAGTCTGACAATAAACCAAGAACCCTTCTACTAAAGTGTTGATAATTTAATCGTTTCATCTTGTTTTTCTGTTGTGTTAATCTCAGTATGCATATAATAAACAAATTGAAGGTGTGAGTGGAATAAAGCCCTAAGTGACTTCTGATCAACTGTTAGATTCTCCTTCAAGTTTGTCTTGTATATGCTCATGTAACAAAAGGAGAATTTTGTTTCAGATCAGGGGTCACTTAGGGCCTTACTTCAGGTTGGGATAAGGCCCTAAGTGACTCCTGATATATAGCCAAATTCTCCCTTTGTTACATGAGCATATACAAGACAGACTGGAAGGAGAATCTAGCAGTTGATCAGAATTCACTTAGGGCTTTATTCCACTCACCCCTTCAATTACTTCACAGTTCGTTCACTTGTACTATTTTTATTCACGAGTTGGGAAGAACTCACTCGCTCGCAAAGCCTCGCTCATTCGTTTGTGATTCTTCCTAACTCGTGAATAAAAATCATACGCGCTCACCAAACAAATATCTCAGTGCTCAGCCTGTGGGCCTTGGTTTTGGTCTAAAACATAAATGTGTATATGTAACTGTTATATACACAGTTATATAACCCTTAATAACCCTACATTTGACTGAAATCTAAATAGCAGAACTAAGAAAATCTTTATGGTTTTCAGGGTCAACAGAAGAAAGATTTCTGGATAACATTGAAGAGATTGTGACTCAATCACTGCCAGTGGATAAATTGCAAAACTTCGTTAAAGACAAAGATGTTGCTGAAACATACTTGTTGCATCAGGTTACATTCTGTGAGGAAATGGTTCAGGTGCACTCACAAAATTAATACTTCCAAGGAGCAGTGGAAAAGAGTTATAGTGCCTTAGTACATGTATGATAGGGAAAGTAAAAACAATGTTTGTCAAATGTAACTGACGGCAGTGATGCCTTCTCAGCATAGTTTTCAAATAATTATTAATGTTGATTTCACACACCTTACAGTGTAAGTGTACATGTACATGTATATTATCTTGAGCTGCAATTAAAAATCTAGGCAAAATATAGGAGTCCTGGCATCGCTGTATGCCTGAGCGCTTTTGGGATATATAACATGATTATTATTTTGAGCCGCATTTGAAAATCTAGGCAAATGTTGTATATCCTTTCTGGTACATCCAGGTAGGAGTCCTGGCATCGCTGTATGCCTGAGCACTTCTGGGATATATAACATGATTATTATTTTGAGCCGCATTTGAAAATCTAGGCGAATGTTGTATATCCTTTCTGGTACATCCAGGTAGGAGTCCTGGCATCGCTGTATGCCTGAGCACTTCTGGGATATATAACATGATTAATATTTTGAACCGCATTTGAAAATCTAGGCAAATGTTGTATATCCTTTCTGGTCCATCCAGGTAGGAGTCCTGTCATCGCTGTATGCCTGAGCGCTTCTGGGATATATAACATGATTAATATTTTGAGCTGCATTTGAAAATCTAGGCAAATGTTGTATATCCTTTCTGGTCCATCCAGGTAGGAGTCCTGGCATCGCTGTATGCCTGAGCACTTCTGGGTTATATAACATGATTAATATTTTGAGCCGCATTTGAAAATCTAGGCAAATTGAATACACTGTACATGTATCTTTTCTGGTTCATCCAGGTTGGAGTCCTGTCGTCACTGTATGCCTGAGCGCTTCTACTCCATGTAACATGATAACTATTTTGAGCCGCATATACAGCTGGAAAAATCTAGACAAATGTTGTATATCCTTTCTGGTTCATCCAGGTTGGAGTCCTGACATCGCTGTTTACCTGAGCTCTTCTGGGATATACAGTATAACGATTAATATTTTGAGCCGCATTTGAAAATCTAGGCAAATGTTGTATATCCTTTCTGGTTTATCCAGGTAGAAGTCCTGGCATCGCTGTATGCCTGAGCACTTCTGGGATATATAACATGATTATTATTTTGAGCTGCATTTGAAATTCTAGGCAAATATTGTATATCCTTTCTGGTTCACCCAGGTTGGAATCCTGTCGTCGCTGTATGCCTGAGCGCTTCTGGGATATATAACATGATAAATATTTTGAGCCACATAAAAACTCTAGGCAAATATTGTATATCTTTTCTGGTTTACCCAGGTTGGAGACCTGACATCACTGTATGCCTGGGCGCTTCTGGGATATGTAACATGATTAATATTTTGAGCCGCATATCAAAAATTTCTGTCATGTACTAGTTATATTAAGCCCTTTGTTTCATCGATCGTAGAATCAGCACTTCTCTTGATATAACCTTCTTTCTACAAGCAGTAGCTAAGTCAGCAATTCTTTTGTTATATAATTATTTGTTACAGGAGTTTACTTTTGTTATATAGATATTCTAATAATGCAGTTTCATGTGAACATAAGTTAAACAAAGAAATACATGTAGCTTTGTCATGAAACAATACAAGCAGGTTTTCTTGACCTTGTTAATCGGTCATATCAAGCTTGCGACATGGTCACAAGTCCTGGCTGAATTTCTGCTGTTTGTACGAGTACCAGCTACAAACCTGAGCAATACTTCTTGGGACACTAACTGAAATTGCACGCGAAATATACCCTTCCCTAATATATTCTTATCCTAGTACTCGGTATGCTTCAGAATGTTGTTATCACGTGCTATTTCAGTCCCCACCCACAGCAAGGTTAATTGCCGTGTAAACATTTTGTACCCGTAAGGACAACATTGCACTAGGGGGGAGGGGAGTGCATTATTTTGCAGGGTTGTTTCGGTAGTGTCCCAGGAGTATTGGCCAGGGTTGTAGATCCGTGTACCTCAGAAGCGCGTGACGAGCGTGTGGCTCTGGAGAGTTCATTTTCCCGGTCGTTGTTCTAAAATAGTCACCGAAATCCCGAGAAGTCTGCAATGTTCGGCTGATGTTAATATATACCCATGCGTAATAACCCCATCCCCCCCCCACATCCTAAACAGCTATTTTTTTACTATTGTAGCAAAGGCTTCTCCCCCTTTCTCAGTCCTCCACAAGATCAGTTTAAAACGAAAAAAAGTGATGCCTAGTTAAGTTGATGTTACACGGGACGATTCGCAAGGACGATTTTTAGCGCAACAAAATTAACGACAGGTATGTTACACGAAACATCTTGAGTAAAATTTGTGTTTTTGCGTTGCAAGTTTTCGAAGCTGATTCAAAAACTTCGCAACGCAAAAATTGCGAAGAAAATCGTCCGCGCACCCATGTTGCACTAAAAATCGTCGTTGCGAATCGTCCCGTGTAAGATCAGCCTTATCCGCTCCCGTTTTTCGATGTTATTCGATGTTATTTGTTATTTTTCGTTCTTAGTTTGGAATGTTCTTTCTTTGTCCTCAGCAATAAATATTCCTCCACTTAAAATTTTGAGATCTGTACCCAGCCGCCAGGTATCTAGACGCTGCCTTTCTGTAAGAGAGCATTCGCGTTACTTCCGATAGCAGGCTTTGGCCGGCTTCCTTCTTAATTTAGTTGCCCCTTGAGTTGCTTGGTGACCAGTTTTAGTCAAACTTCGCATTTCCCATGTACACATTAAGCCCCTTCCTTTGAACCAAAGTTTCTAAAGAAATTAAAATAATTTGATTGCCGAAGATTGTTTTGCTGCGCAGTGAAAGGCGCAAACTTGAGCCATTACACTATACCTGCTAACTCACACGCATTATGCCGGAGTCTCACGCCCGCGTTTTGGCCAATTTCTGACGCCTATCTTTGCCCTACTAAAGTCAGGATTCTTTGGAGGTCTTCGGCAACGTTCGGAAGCCCTCCAAACGTCTTTGGTAATCTTAGGTAACGTTCGGGAGACGTCTTTGCATATTCGAAAATCTTCTGTAGTGTTCGGAAGACGTCAGTACATCTTTGGCAGTAATCGCCGGAACACTTTGAAAATCTGGTGTGTCCGAAGAAGAAAATCTCACTCATGACTCACGAAAAGTTGGTCGCTATATTGTACTTAAACTTTCGTAAACAAACCTTGGTACTCGAGTTTTTTTTCCTTAAAACTCTGGGCAAAGAAAAGAAAAAAAAAACAGACGAAAAACAATTAATTTTTGGCCGGATACTGTGCAACATACTGCACCGCATAAGGGCAGTGGAATACGTTTCATTTCTTCTGTCGCCTGAAATGTACGTGGCTTAGGACGTAGATTTCACTGGCTTTATGAGTGGCTTGTGTAAACGCTATAAAAAAATTATCTACAAACGGGATCGAGAATTATTTTTAAAAGATTATACAGTAACCAGTTAAAAATTACGGGACGCTGAGTAACCGTAATTTTGGCTAAACTGCAGAATACCCCGCAACCTATTTGCATCATATTGAACAACAACAGTAGCTATTGTAGTGAGTATTAGAAACTCAAAGACATCACAAGAAAGTCGGGAAGAAAGTCAACGTCGTTATATTTTACTTTACGTACATATAGAAAATAAAATTTTGAGATCTGTACCCCGCCGCCAGGTATCTAGACGCTGCCTTTCTGTAAGAGAGCATTCACGTTACTTCCGATAGCAGGCTTTGGCCGGCTTCCTACTTAATTTAGTTGCCCCTTGAGTTGCTTGGTGACCAGTTTTAGTCAAACCTCGCACTTCCCATGTACACATTAAGTCCCCTCCTTTGAACCAAAGTTTCTAAGGAAATTAAAATAATTTGATTGCCGAAGATTGTTTTGCCGCGCAGTGAAAGGCGCAAACTTGAGCCATTATACTATACCTGCTAACTCACACGCATTATGCCGGAGTCTCACGCCCGCGTTTTGGCCAATTTCTGACGCCTATCTTTGCCCTACTAAAGTCAGGATTCTTTGGAGGTCTTCGGCAACGTTCGGAAGCCCTCCAAACGTCTTTGGTAATCTTAGGTAACGTTCGGGAGACGTCTTTGCATATTCGAAAATCTTCTGTAGTGTTCGGAAGACGTCAGTACATCTTTGGCAGTAATCGTCGGAACACTTTGAAAATCTGGTGTGTCCGAAGAAGAGAATCTCACTCATGACTCACGAAAAGTTGGTGGCTATATTGTACTTAAACTTTCGTAAACAAACCTTGGTACTCGAGTTTTTTTCCTTAAAACTCTGGGCAAAGAAAAGAAAAAAAACAGACGAAAAACAATTTATTTTTGGCCGGATACTGTGCAACATACTGCACCGCACAAGGGCAGTGGAATACGTTTCATTTCTTCTGTCGCCTGAATTGTACGTGGCTTAGGACGTAGATTTCACTGGCTTTATGAGTGGCTTGTGTAAACGCTATAAAAAAAAATATTATCTACAAACAGGATCGGGGAATTATTTTTAAAAGATTATAACCAGTTAAAAATTACGGGACGCTGAGTAACCGTAATTTTGGCTAAACTGCAGAATACCCCGCAACCTATTTGCATCATAGTAGCATAGTAGCTATTGTAGTGAGTATTAGAAACTCAAAGACATCACAAGAAAGTCGGGAAGAAAGTCAACGTCGTTATATTTTACTTTACGTACATATATAGAAAAACACAAAATAAACATAAGTAAGTAAATTGCATAACAAGCAATCTATGAACAGTTTGTGCAAACATTTAACCTCTCTTTCCGTTTACGCAAGCGGCCCACAAATGGTCACCATTTTCGCGTGCTAGACAGTTCTCTGTTTACACCAGCCCAGCTCTCTTGCTGTCAGCAATTTATTGCTTCCTATTTTCTTTGTGTGAGCCGTACATGCACAGGTAAAAATTTACCGGACAGAGGGAATCCACATTTAGTCATAGCCGTCTGTAATACGAACTACGCGTTTCACCGAACTCCAAGTTCAATGATCATCTGTAAAGAAAGCTCACATGGAAGTGTCTTGTTTATCGCAAAAAAAAAAAAAATTCACATTTGTACCTACAACTAGGTTGCGGTGTTTCCGTTCTGAGCGACTTCTGAATTTAGCGACTAGAATGATAATTACCGAATCGCTACATTTCTCTTAGCTTGAATACACAAAATTTCAGTCCAGACGGTGTTGATTTTCATACCGCTCTTTTATTCAGTCGTATAAGACCTACAAAAATCTAAACTACAACCTTCAATCTTCAATCTTCAACCTGATGAAGGGCCAAGCCCGAAACGTCGTTGCTAGAAATTTACTTGACACTTTCTTAAAACATTTTATTTTATTTTTCAAATATGTTTATTTCTATTTCAAATTCTTGCTTATAAGTGTCACGCATCCTTGGGAATTCAATTTTTGAATTCATTTGTTTTGTTTTAAAAATCTAAACTTATTGTTTTGCAGATATCTAAGAGGCTGACAGTAGTTGATATTAGCCACTCTCAAGACATCCTCAATTATCCCCCAGTTTTCTTACAACTCATTTTCTGCTGATTTCGGCAAGTGGGGAAAAAATTATCATAAGTGACAATTCATCAGAATCGTGACAATTCTGATGAATTTGGCAGATGAGAGAAAATTCTGATTTGTGTGAAAAATGGGGGAACTTGACGAATTTTATGGAATTTCTTGTAACTGTTAAAACTGGGGGAAAATTTAGGATGTCTTGAGAGTGGCTAATATTAACTACTGACTGCTAAAAATGAGCACAAAAAAATTCAGGGGTCAACTCTGGAAAACGCTCTTTAAGAGCAGTCATTTTTCTCCCAGTCTCCAATGGCCCAAAGCAAGCGTGTCAATTCCATTTTCCTGAATCACTCTTTTGTCATCATTTGCACTCAACGCAACTTTGGTCATGTTTTCCGTGAACAAATGATGTCCCCTGCTGCGAAAGATGCTTTGTCTTCTGATTTGTGTTTCTTTTTCCCTCAAGCATTTCCTGAAGTTTTCATATCGCAAACTCTTGGCAATCATGCATTTTTTCACTCCTTTTGCTTTTCGTTTCTCAATGGTTTCAGCATTTTCCTCAATCAGGCGAGAATACAGTTTTGGTCTCAGGATGATAACTTCTTTCAGAATTGCTCCTTTGTACTCATCTTTCATCAGACCAATCTTTTTATTGTTTTCTGGCACGATTGGCATGATTGGCTTTTCCCCTTTCACCGCTGGATGATCTTTTGGGAAATTATTTGTGTCAAACCACTTTGGCACATCTGCGGCAATATCCGCAAAGAAATCTTCTATTTCAATCTCCAGCACTAAAGAATCTGTGTCGGTATACAGGACAGAACATTTTTTCCACGTTTTCTTCACATAATTATAGTGAAAGTCATACATTAAAAGTTTGGATAAATCCAAGATTGACATTCCGACAAAGATGGGTTTATTCATGACCACTCGCGTTTTTCTCATCTTGACTGCAATCAGAAATTCATGGAAAATCTTCACGTCTGCAAAGTTGGATTTGTTCACCAGTTTTTCTGCCCTTTCTGCATCCTTCACCAGTTCAATTGAAACTCGGTTTCTCAAGTTTTCCATGGTTTTCCCAAATACGGAGTTGTTCATCAACTTAAAGAATTCTTGTTGAAATTTTATCTTTGTCTGGGCTCTCAGGGTGGTATTTTTGTCAATATAGCATTTCATGAATGGTGCTTCTTTGAATGAAATTCCTCGCCTGATGGGCTTTTTCAGTTTCATTCCCAGGGAAAGATAGAGTTGCAGATTGCGACCATGCAAAACCATGCTTTCTTTGTCCATCAGATTTTGAGTCAGTTTTTCCACTCCCCCAAGCTTTAACTTTTCCGGAGCCAGGGGAAAATCATTGTGATAGTGATGCAATTCTGGGGGATACAGGAGGTCAACTTCCAGAATGCAACCTTGACCTTCGGCATTCACAAAGTTTTCCCAGTTTTCTAAATCTTCCTCGTCCATCCACTGGAATTCTCCAACTGGAAGAGGCTGTGACATTGCCCAGCCATAAAGATTGTTTGCGTCCAGATAAACCAGAAATTTGGAAACTTCATCCTTGTTGAAATCTTTCAAATATTTATTGTTTGCTTTCGCAAATCGCTTGAATGCATTTGCGTTTCCTCCCCTGATTCCTTTTTCAATCATCAGCAGCTGATCCATATCCTCCAGAAGTTCCATTTTCACGCCGGTCATTTTCAACATTGCATCCCAAGCTAACCCAGGGGTGGTGAAGAAGTGCGCTGGATCCAGTTCATAGTTTTCTTCGCAGAGTGTCCTGAAACTTTCCATGGCATCAGCGAGAAGTAACACATCCGTTTTCAAATAAAGATCGTGATATTCTCCCATGTTTTGAATTTCAAATTCTTCCCAGACTCGCTGGGCATGGGTGAAATCTTTATCTGTGATTTGCTCCTGATTCAATCTGGAGAAAAAAGCAGCTTTCTTTGGCAGTTTTTTCTCGAATTTAGCAAATCCATCCATGAATTCATAGGGATAAACTCCTTTTCGGCTCATCAACTCTCTTCGTTCTCCAAAAAATCGTGTGGTTTCTTTCAATTCTTCTTTGGGGTGCATTTCCACCAGTTCCCCCAATCCCATCTTCATGAATTTGAAGGAATCCAGAAATCGAATTTCATGTTTCACTGAAAAGCTTCTCCATTTTCCGTCCACCTCTTTTTCCAACTCAAACTTCAGGGAAAAGGAAATATATTTCTCTTCGTTGTTGGGGATGCATGTCACGCTCAAAACTTCATCCACTGTCCCCAAATCTCGCACAAAAAGATGCGCGTCATAATTTTGGAGATTGTGAAGAAAGACGGGGGTGAATTTTGGCCTCTGAAACTTGAGGTTGCAAGATTGATGCGCTGCTCCTCTGAATTTTTCGGTGAAGTGGCAGTGGTCCCTGACTTTAGACAGAGTTTTTTCGCCGAATTTTTCTCGACACAACCAACACACTTTCGCTTCCCGAAATGATTTCCATTCTTCGTTGGTCAGGGGGATCATTTCCTTTTTCTTCAAACTCAGGTGAGCTTGTTTCACGTGAGAAATCAATTCCCGAATGAAATCTCTGGAAAGGTCTTCATTTTCATCTTTTGCTCTCTTCAACACTGGCTCCATTTGCAGAAACGGGGAAACGAGAGTTTTCCCCAAAGGTTTCAGAATGGATTCAAAATCCGCATAACCTACAACGGGCACATGCAGCATTTTTGGGAAGTTGCGGAAAGAGCATTCACCTCCTGGAACTTCAATCCTTGCCTCCTCAAAATCTCCGCAAATTACTTTATGTTTCTTCAAACTTTCCACTCTGGGAAATGAATTGAGACATCTTTTACAGAAAAATCTTTCATGCCCATTGCGTGAAACTTGAGAGCTTGCAAGGCGAGAGAAATTCTTCACCAGGCAAAAGTGAGTTTTGAATTCCTCTGTCAGCAGAATCAAATCCACATGGCATTCTTTTTCTTCCTTGATGGCCTTCAGGGGGAAAATATATCCATTCCAGCCATAAACATTAACTGAAATTTCAGGATTTCTCGCCTCAAAATATTTGATTTTTTCCACGGCCATGGGGAATTCGCAACCATTTCATTTCAATTTTTCAGCTTGCTTTCGTAAATCCGGTGTGATTCTTTCCGGGTGCGATTTAACCATATTTTTTGCTCTGGCAATGCACCATTTGAAGCACATGTCATCTTCATTTTGCATGTTGATCACGGCTTTCTTGTTCGCCAAGTCTGGAGGCAAAGCAATCCAGGAAGATCCTCGTAGTGGGTTCCAGCGCACAACATGAATTTCCAAACGAATTACTCTTTCAAACATCCAATTACTGCCCCTGCGATTGAAGTTTTCCAAATTTTCAATCATTTCTCTTTCCATATTTCATCCACAATCTCCATGTTGTTTCCCAGATTCTTTTTCTGCCGGGAATGGAAAAATGGGTCATCAATTATCTCTTCTCCAGAAGCCAAATTGGTGCGGGACATTTCAGCATTTAAAACACATTTTACTTTGGTTTGTGGATTTTCGCGCAGGAGCTTGGTGATATGCCATCTTGCTTTCCGGAAAAAAAATCTTGGGGAGAGATGGAATCATCGCCTTGAATGATAAATTGTTTCGCGAATCCCTTCAAAGCGGATTTTCCTTCTTCCACGATCAACCTTTTTTCCCACAATTTCTCGGTTTGCTTTTTCAATCTTTCCACAGCGGGATTCGATCTCCTCCGAATATCAACATCATCCACACTTTCCAGCCAATTCAACCAATCAGAAACCGTTTCCACATTTTGTTCAATCGCTCTGGGAATGGCTCTGGAAGGAAAATCTCTTGTTTCCGGAACCAAAATAGGAACATTTATTTTTTTTTATTTTTCCAATTCAGGGGGTTGACTTTTCGTCTTTTCCGAATTCTCAAACGAGCTGCTTTGTTCACTTTGGGCTGATCCAATCCCCCTCCTTTCCAAAGATGTTCAAGTAAAAATTTCACTAATTCATTTTTCTTCAATCGCGACCAACCTTGCAAATTTGTCGATCGCGCAAATAATTTCCATGCAGCTAACGTTGACATTTTAAATGGGAAAAAAACTTGTTTCTCCATTTAAAATGAAGTTTTCAATCCAAGAGGAAGGAAAAGAAAAGCAAACTTTTTTTCACATTCAAAGAAGCCAGTGAACAAACTGGACTCCCTTCCAAGACGATTTTGCGAGTTCTCAAATCGGGCAACACCAAGTATTGCAGAAGAGCTGACCAAAAAGTGTTTTGGATTCAGGAGGAAGAAGACACGCCATTTATCCAGATTGATGGGAAAGATTTCTTTTCCGCGGAGGAAATTCAGGAACGATTTGGGTTGTCGCGCACAGTTTTTTTCAATCAACTTTGCAAGAAAAAAACTCATTTTCTGGATTCGCAGGAGAAATCGCATGAAGTCACTTGGATTTCTCCCAAACTGGAGAGATTCATCAGTCTCATGAGAAGAATGAAGGCTACGGATGAAAAATTCCTTCATGCTCGAGCACAAAAAGGAATGTCAAAATTTTCCTCCACCATACAGGCTGTTCTCAACACATGCATTGAAGATTGTCAAGCAACGTTTTGAATTTTTTCTTCATTGGAGAAAAAATGTTCAAAAAGAAATCCACTCCTCAGCAAGAGGCAGAAAAAATCCAAGAAGAAACGGACTGGGAAAAAGCGTGTGAAATGGAAAGAAACTTTCAAAAAGCTGTGGATATGGCAACTGGATTTCTCCCAGTCCGAACGGAAGAGGATCGCAAGTTCATGGAGAAATGGATTTTCGCGATTTAATTCATTTTTTTTTATCTCACCCAAGAAAATGAATCCCGAAAAAATTTCCATTTCCGAACTCTGCCTCCACGAACCCGTGAAGCGATCAACTGGAAAGATCAACTATTGCCTGCTCCCATGTTACTACAATGAAAATCGACTGCAAGTGAAACTTCAAACCAAGTTCAAAATTTTTGCTCATGAAGGAAATTCTTTCTCTTTGGGAATCCATATTCCGCAAGAAAACATCACCTTTTTCCGCAAGTTGGAAATGTATCTCAATTCAGCTGCAGCGACGAAACAGGTGGAAGTGAAAAAACTTGTCCCCTCTTGCGCCAGGTTTCATGAGGGAGATTTCACTCTCTTGAAAATCGACAAATCCGAGCAGGAAAAGATTTATGCAAAGATTTGACCCTCCAAACTCCCCAACTCGGATTTCTCTTGTCGTTTTTGGGAGTTATGCGATGATGGGAAGAAAAAACCCATTCTGAAGCAAAAAGAACTCATTGGCATGCCTCTCCGCGGGCAAGTAGTTTTTTCCATCAAACATCTTTTCTGCGGAAATGTGAAAGCGATCACATGCATTGTGGACGAAGTTTTGGTGGAAGAAATGGTGCAGGCGGCCTCAGCTTTCGATGAGTATGAGGACAGGAATGAGGAGGATGAAGTTTGAGGGCGAAGCGAGATTTCATTTCCATTGGAAACGAAATCAATTCAAATTCATCTATTCGCAGTTTTCTATTTTCACTCCATTCTTCGCCAGCAGTTCGGTCATCATTTTTATCCACTCCGCTGTACTCATCGTAGATCCGCATATTTCAGTCTCCAGCCCATTTGGGAACAAGCGGCGATCCAGATTAGTCAATTTTCGCGGCCATTGCGCTGCCCAAGTTCGGATCAAATCCATTCTTCGCGGATCGCCTATGGCCAGCTCTTGCAACTTTCGCCATTGTTGCACCAAAATCCAAATAGGAACAGCATCAATGTTGTGAAGCGTGTAAGAACGCATTCTATTTTCGAAATTTTTGAAATCCATCCCCACGAAATGTTTCACTGCATCCTGGAGGAGTTTATTCTTCTTAACTGAAAAAAAGCGTTCGGCCATTTTTAATCAGCGGAAAGTTATTTTTATTCCGAAATTCCATTTTGAGTGAGAAGGAAAAAAATGAGTTTGAAGACAGGAATGAGGAGGAAGAAGTTTGATTTAACATCTCAGATGTTAAATTAAATTTGGATTTTCTGGGGCCATTTGTCATTTGTCTTTTCCCGGGGGAAAAGAGATTTTCTGCTGCGCAGAAAATTGAATTGGCTAATTGCGGGCGAATTTTTTCCAGCTTTTTCCAAATCGTCGGTTTCGGATTTTTTCAGGGGCGAATTCATTCTTGAAATTATTTCGAAAACAAAAAAAAAATATATATATATATATTTTTTTTATTTCAGAATTTTCTCCGGGAGTGAACAAATAATTTCCATGCACCATTGAGATTCCTTCCTAACTATTTTCTGCCTGAATGATGCAGAATTCGTTCCGGAGGTTTGAGAAATAAATGTCAATCCCCATGTCACTTCATGTCAATCCATAGACCCACATGTCGCTATCTGGACAGTCCGTCAAGGGATTTAAAAAATCATGTCAACTTCTCAAAAAAAAAAAAGAATTTTTCGAAAGGTGACAAAAAAGATGTCACCCCAAAAAATGCCCATCTCCAAATTAACATCTTTCTCCTAATTTGGGCGTAAATTGAAAAATCTGATTTTCAAAATCAGATTTTTCAGTGGTGGTTCGCCAGAATTTTTTCTCCAGAATTTTCTCCTGATTTTCTCCAGAATTTTTCTCTCGATTTGATCGCACATTTTCAGCGGATTTTTTCCCTGATTTTTTGTCAAAAAAAAGTTGACAAAAAGTGTCCCCCACTAAAATGTGGGTGCTAGTTTCTTTTGGAAGAATTATTGGAGAACCAGCCAAATCAGAAGCTGCAATGGCAAAAAGGCTTGGCGTTTCTCGACAATATCTGAATAGGCAACTCAAGAAAGGCAAAAATCATTTCACGTTCAAGGGGATGCCGGCTTTTGTCCGGAGGCAAATGGAATTTGCCGCAGCGGGAAAAGAATTTGAAACCAAAAATCAGATGGCTGATGCGCTTGGGGTTCCTCGCGCCGCTGTCGATCGCGCTCTCAAAAATTCCGCAACTGGCGTCGTTCAAACCCCGGATGGAAAAGAGGTGACAGTTGCCCAGATTGCGGGTTCAACCATCCCTGCTTGCCCCAGACCTCTTCCTGCAATCCGCGTCATTTCAGAACTTGGTGGGGTTCAAGAATTTTCTTCCATGGCCGCGGCATCGAGAGAATTGAAGATTGACGCCAAAACCATTTCCAATGCCCTGAGAAGTGGACGAGATTCCTTCACCAGAAAATCCGATAAGGTGCAATTCAAACTTGAGATTCCTGGATTGTCACCCCAGAAACAGTACGATCAAGAACTGAAGAAGCTGAATAACGCGTGCTTGGCGGCAGTGGCGGAGGACAATCACGAAAAAGTGGAAGAGATAGCTGAAATGATGAATGAACTCAAAGTTTTCCCCAGAGCCAAGCCGCGATTCAGCGGAAAATCAAAAGATGCGATGGCAAATTATCTGAAGGAAACGCGAGCCTTGGACCGCGAAGAACATGTAATTGAAGATGCGGAAAAAATGGCAGTTTGGGCGGAGGAAAATCCTCCTGAGAAGAAAGTGGCGCCTGTTCCCCAACCGCGGAAGAAAGTGGCGCCTGTTCCCCAACCGCGGAAGAAAGTGGCGCCTGTTCCCCAACCGCGAAATAAAGTGCCTGTTCCCCAACCGCTGCCTGTTCCGGATGAAAAAGAAGCGGTTGCAGAGGATGAAGAACCTCCTCAGTTGACTGAAGAAGACGCGCAGGATCGATATCTCCGCCAGATAAATGATGAGCTCAGGCGGGAGGAGGTGGACCACATGCGCCATCGGGACGAGAATTTCTATAATATAAGGCTTAAGTATCCGGGGTGGTTTTTGGATCGCGATGTGGATGTTGGTTTTCAAACAACAATGATGGTGCTTTTCAACCCTGATACAGGTGAAGATATTCCTGTGAAAGATGTTAATGAGATTGCCAAGTATTTTGCCAGTCGGGGCTATGTGGATTTCCCCGATAAAGCTGAGTTTGACGCAACTATCAAGCAAGGGACATGGAAGTTTATAACATCAACAAGCGAGTTGCAAGCTGAAGAATGGATTCGTTTTATTTTCATCTGGGGTTATTAATTCACTCCCGGCTCGCCGCTCCGCAGCTCCCTTCGGTCGCTTCGCTCACTCAAATCGACTTTCCCATTCCTTCTCAAACCGCTCCAAATCCAACCCCAAATCAATCACAATCCCATCAATCGCTTCCATTGCAGGGAGAAATTCGTCTCTGTCGAATTTTCCACTCCTCAAGGCAAACCTCAACTCAGTTAAGGTTTTCTCGTAGGTGGTGAAAGCAAATTTCGCCATCTCAATTTTGCTTTTCAGGTTCTTCATTTCATTGAAGGTTTTGACGACCAACCCCAATCCTGAAATCACTCCCAACACGATTGGGTTGAGAGTTGCTGCCCCAGCAATCGTCCTGATTGCAACCAAACCGGAAGAGGTCAAATTCATGAGCAGATTCATTTTCTTGAATCGGCCATGCGCTCGTTTCAAGCACCAGAATCTTTTGTGATAAAATCGAAAAAGTTTTTTGATCTCTTCCAGTTCTTCTTCCCGAATTGCGGGGTTGATGTGATTGAAAGCAAAGATGCTTTGTTTTCGCGCTGGGGCTCGCTTCGCTCGCTTCGCGCGGCTCACTTCGTTCGCTTTCATTTTTTCAGGGAGAAATCATTTTTCAATCAGAATTGTCGCTTTTGCTCTTTGAATGGCATTTCCATCCGAGAGAGCCAGAAAGAAAGCTTCTTCCTTCCCTACATCTTGATTGAAGGTGAACTGCAGTGCACCAAATGAATTGGTGGAAGGTCTGACTGCGTTTCGAGTGATGCTATCTCCTTGAACAACACTTGTCATGATGATGGTTGTTCCACTCACTGGGTTGGGACCGCGTTGAAGAATGAAAACCGTGACATTCAAAATCCGGAAGTCAGATCCAAATTGTTGCCAATAATTTGTTTCATCTTCCTCTTCATTTGGGAAGATCAAACAATCATTGTGTTTTCCTTTCTCAAATCTTGCAAAAATGAAGTGTTTTGAAGGGCGAAGCGGCAAATTCAACACTGCGTGGCCATTCAAATCCAAGTCAGTCTCCATGACCATCTTCCCTTCCTGGAAAACGAAAGGGGAATCATAAACGCTGCTTTCAACATCAGGTTAAGAACCTGCCACGCCATATATGATCAACTTTGCGGGTCCTTCTGCAGCTGACTCGGCAGTTCCTCGCCATTTCAAATCTAGATAGATGAATTCAGGTGGAGTGATCTCCCATTTATGCATGTGGATGATGGAACGGGTATAATTCGAAAACTTCTTTGTTGATTGCTGATTAATATTCAGACTTGTGCTCACGACATTAACACTAACACCATCCATTGACGCGGGGAAGAATTCAATGCAAATCGTGTATTCTCCCTCTGGGAGTTTGAACATATTGAATCCAAGTCTCCCATCGTATTCATTGAAATGATCTTTGGTTATTTGCAAGTCATACGCCTTCTTGTTGAAAAGATGCGGTGAATTTGAAAAATCACTGATCGCCGTTACTGTCATATTATGTTCAGAGCTGGATTCATCCACATTTTCCATCAGATAGCGGAATGCGTCCTTTGGATGGGAGGTTGACGTGATATGCGATTCATTTACGTATTTTTTGAGCTTCTCTTCTAATTCTATCGTGTGGACTACCACACCTCCTGGCTATCCACATAAGATTTTGACGTGGGTTGATGCTTCAGAGTTGGCGCTGCAATATTGTTTATTTGTTGCGAATTCATATCCAGGTTTCCGGTCATTGTTCCACCTTCCAACGAAAGCTTTTTCCGAGCTACGCCATCCACATATCGCATGTTTGCGCCTTGGTCGGCAACTTCGGGATCTTTCACGTTAAAAATGGTGTGATTTCCCATATCCAAAGCCGTCTCCATTGGAAACGTCTCTTTGCGGCTGAGAAAGACATTCTTGACGTCATTATAAGAAACTAGGTTGTTATAATGCGCTCCCAAATCATGATACGTCTGCTGTTTTGAGTTTTTCACGTTGAAAAGTTCTTTCAAATCAATATCCTTCGTGACTTCATGAGTGTGAGCCGGAGCATCAGGGTGGAATTTTTTCAGAGTGATCATATTCACCGCTGACAAATCCTGGTTTTCATCAGTGTCCAGATTGACGATCAATTTGCGATTCATTTCAATTCCGCCGGGGTTGATGAGTTTTTGTCCCCCGAGATCAAGATCCCCAGTCATATGCGAGGAGCCATCCACCTGGAGAGAATCTGCCCGCAATTGCGTTGCAAGCGTGTCAACTTGATGCTTTGTAATTGCATCCGAATTCCCCGTTCCTTCAGCGACATTGGTCATTTTTTTGTTTTGAAGATCGAAGTCCCCTGAAGGCGTCAGCTTGAAACCAACGCCTGGCAATCCATCTTTTCCATCTCGTCCCGCGCCATGCGCGCGAGTGCTTGTTTCAGAAAGCAGTCCATTTGAATAACTCATTTTAAATGCTTTCATCAAAATTTTTGGCAATGAATTTCCTCGGCTTATCCACATACAGGAAAGAGAAGGGCTGCGCCGTTGCTTTCCGATAATCTTCTTTGCTGACATTGTTTTCCCTGCACATCGCCGCAATTTCTTTGTTGCTGGGGAATTCAAAAATGCAAAAATGCGAACAATTCAGGCGGATATCTTTTGGTGTTCCGAAATAAACTTTGCGAAAGATAAATCACAGAGCAATTGCGGTGTCTGCCCTGAATGAAATAATCAATCAATGGCTTTTGGTTCTTTTCGGAAACAAAATCATCGAAAACAACCAGTTTTTGATTCTCCCCTGTCAATTCAGAAACTGGGATGATTTCATCCGGGGATGCTTCCACGACGTCATACCCAGCTTCTTTGCTGATTGGGCGAAATGTTTTCAGCAGATGCTGATGTTTGGCTTGGTCAAGATTTTTCGCATAGAGGAAAATTTTATCGTAGAAGAGCAAGCGGAAAATCATATCCAGGAGAACATTTGTTTTCCCCGATCCTGAAGGGCCACAGATCAACATTCTGAAAGTTCGATCCGGCATGAAAGGGTGAAGTTGTTTGAAATTTGTGATTGGGTCCTGGCAATCATAATTTGGGATTTTCATTTTATTGATGAACATTATGTTCTACATCTTGTTTTTCATCCCAAATTTGTGTTTCTGGGATATAAAATGAGTTTATTGAAATGGCAAGAAATGGCCAAAAGCAAATCTGCTTTGGGGAAAAAAATCAACTTTGTTCACAATGCTATCAACCAAAAAAAGTTGGGTGAAGAAACAAGTCAAATCGGACTTGAAAAAACATTCAACCCATCACAGAGAAACTGGATGAGGTGATTGCGTCGAATTTGGGGCCACTTCCCCGGGCGCAACCCGCACGAAGGAAGAAAGCCAAACTGGAAGAGATTGATTATCTCCCCGAAGTCGACCAATTTGAAGATATGGATGCCGAAGGCTTGTTTGATGAGGCCGTTCCTTCCCAAACAAAGAAACAAATTCCAGCAGCTCCTCCAAGTTATGAAGAAGTTGCGAAAGAGATAGGGGAAGATCCACCTGAATATGAAGAAGACGACTCTCCCGATTATGCTCTTGCGCCGGGCGATGAAGAGGAAGAGGAAAAAGAAGATGAAGCCAATCAGATATTGGATAGCTTGGACCTCACGAATTATGATACTGCGGAGAAAACTCTCAGTGAACCAAATGTCTCATCAGCGAAGAAAATCCATTATCTCAATGATCTAGTGACCATTGCAAACTTCAGAAGAAATCAATTGAAGGGCTACAAATCATCTTGGACCAAAAAATTCAAGAAAGGGGAAATAACGGAAGAGCAAAAGAATTGGCAACATCAAAGGATAGATCGTTCATTCAAAGCTCTGAATGAATACATAAAGCATTATAAAACGAAAGCGGCACAGATGGGTTCGGGATTGAGAAGAAGAAAAAAAGGTGGATCCATTCGTTTTTTCTCCAACCCCGCAGATCTTCTCCAGAAACTTGAAGTCAGCGTTGGCTCCATCCTTGCTGGGAATACAAACGTTGGCATCAGAAACACTGGAGTTGGCATTCTCGATCTTCTCCTGAAAGAGGGGGTCATCAACAGATCCCAGCATGAGAAGCTCTTTAAAAACTATTTCAAGCCCTAAAATGGAAATCGAAAGAGAAATTGTCCTGTCATCTTTTTCCGTCAAGACTGGGGGAAACAAACCAGAAAATTTCACAACAAGATTCAATCGACCAATTATTCTCGACCCAAATTCCCAGTATGTTGTTGGGTTGAATCGAGTCATCAATATGAGTTTTACGTGGTATAACATCAATGCTGACCGCCAGAATCAACTGATCAGGTTCAGCTCTGACGGTGGGAAAACATTTTCCGATATCACCTTCCCAGCTGGAGTTTGGGAATATGAGGGGATGAGGTCCTTTATTCAAGAAGCAACAGTGGTGAAAGAATCTGGAAAAGCTGACATTTTCCCAATCAATCTTGCTTTCTCTCCCACAACCTTCAGAGTAACAATCACACTGGCAGAAAATTATCAACTGGATTTCACTCAATCCAATTTCAACGATCTCGTTGGTTTTGAGAAAAAGATTCTGAAAGATAAAGTCAACATTGGCCCCAGAGTTCCAAACCTCAGTCAAGATACTGATATGTTGAACGTTCATTGTGATCTGACAAGTGATTCGCTTGTTGATGGAGAAGAGAGTGATATCATTTTCTCCTTTTCAACATCTGTTCTGAGGCCATCATATAGTTTTACCCTTGAACCCATGAGAACCACATTCAGCCCTGTGAATAAAAACACAATAAGCTCCATTCGGATTTATATCACTGATGGCCGAAGGCGGGTTGTTCATTTGAATGGAGCCGATACAGCGTTCTCGCTTTACTTGAAAAAGGTAATAAAATGAAAAGTTATGAATTTACTCGTTTTTTCCACCCCAAATTGGGACGGTTTGTCTTCCGACACAAAGGAACAGGTTTGATTGTGGATAATATTTTCAAACCAATGAGGAAGGTCGCATCAATCGTCTTCAATAAATTCGCGAAACCCATTGCGAAAAAAAGCATTAGAATCAGGAATTTCTCACGCTGGAGATAAACTCGGCAAAAAAGTAGTTGAAAAATCTGGTGATTTGATCATGAAAAAACTGGGAAATATGAGAAAAGGGAAACCACCTAGCAAAAAACAACCAGCGAGCCGAGCTCGACCACAATCAGCCCCTGCCTCCGGAGCGCGACCGCAGGGAGAAAGTTCTGATGCTATATTGAACAGGTTGATCTCTGGGCAGAGCGTGAAGGCGCAGCCCGCGCGAGTGAAAAAGAAATAAAAGAATATAAAATGGCTTTTCGATCGAATGAATATCTTCAAAGAAATGAATTAGTACGCTTCCAGCTGGATGACACAATCAGAGCTCCAGGTAATGGAGCACATCAAAAGAAAAATGATTATAAATTCACAATAAATGACAGATCGGCATTCTATGATTGGTATAATGCTTATTTCGAGGTACAATTTCAGCTCCAGAAATTAGCAGATGGAACGAGATATAACGCTGAAAGAATAACCGTAATCAATGGTGCTCATTCCCTGATTAAGCACATGATGATCCGATCCGCAGGAAAGATTGTTTATGATACGGATAATCTGCATAAAGTCTGTTTCACAAAGAATTTGTTAGAATACTCCGATGACTTCAGCAGATCAGTAGCAAAGAACAGTTTCTGGTATTTAGATACGGATGAAACAACCGCTGATACTAATACCGGATTTGAGGATCGGCGAGTGATTACTCGAAATCTTCAAAACACTAATACGATTATTCCCCTGAATCGTTTTTCCTTTTTCGAAGAGCTGGAGGATAAGATGTTGGTTCCCATGCAGCTGCAATTGGAGTTGACATTGAATGATGATGAGGAACTCATTCATATGGCAAACGGCGTTGCTGCTGGAAGAGTTGTGAACCGGTTTTTGCTTTGGGTGCCAAGATTAACTCCCAAAGATTCTCTGTATGACAAATTTGTCAGCTCATTCCTGTAAGAAACACAATGGAAATATCTGAGGGAAATGTATCACCAATCAGCTCCCGCAACATCATCAGATTTTTTCCAGATCTCAGCGAGCATTGACAATGTGAGGCATATTTTTGTCTGGCTGAAAAGAACCGCTCTACCCAATGACGACCAGGCACAAGATAACCCATATCTGGTGGACACTTTCAAGCTGAATGCGGCAGATAACGGCTCATCCTTGTTGAACTGTCGATTAGAATATGGAAACGGAGTTTTCTACCCGGAAACAGAGTACGACAGTGAAAGCAAAGTGAGGATTTTCCAGGATGTTATGGCTTATGCAATGAGGAAAAATGATTATAACACAGGGACACAATTGAATTTGGCTAATTTCAATTCTCTTTTCCCGTTGATCTATTTCAATCTGACTTATCAAACTGAAAAACCAACAAGAGATCCCAAGCAGTTGATATTCAGATATCGATTGAACGCAGATGCAGCTGCAAACTTCAATGTACATGCCATTGTTCTCTATGAAGAACTGGTGAAAATTGATAAGATTGGAAATGAACTGGTTATCGTGTGAAGTGTGTGTGTGTGTGTGTGTGTGTGTGTGTGTGTGTGTGATCTGAAAACATATATTGTCATTTAAAATGACAACATATCACCCATATAAAGTAAATCTGTCGGAAGGGCAAAAAAAAGAAGCTTGGAAGAGCATTCCGAACAAAAAGCCCTATCACCCTGAGATAAAAAGAAATCAAACAAGCGGAAGTGATGAACTGATGCTCACAGAAAATCAAAAGAAACGAATCGGCAAAGCTGCAGCTTTGAGAAAAGGAGTTGAGATAAAGATATCGAAAACGCAAGTTAGAAAAGTGATGCGGCAGGGTGGAAGTCTTTTCTCTGCTATTGTTCCCCTGGCTCGTTCCCTGGCACCCACCCTGGCAAAGACACTTGGGCTGTCAGCATTGGCTGGTTTGGCGAGTGAAAGAGCGAGTCAAGTTGTAAAAAAGATAAGTGGGAAAGGGCAAGTGGGCGGATTTCGCATTCCCCAAGATAAAATTCAACAACTGATTGACAATAAACATCTGTTGACAGATAAACAGAAACAGGACATTTTGACTGCCCTGGAATCAGGAGGAGAGTTGGTGATCAAACCATCCGCAAAACAGTCTGGTGGATTGTTGGGAACTGTGCTAGCATCCATTGGAATTCCACTGGCGCTGGACATGGTGAAAAATTTGTTTGGGAAAGGCGCGGCGCAGCCGCGACCTCCACTGAAAGGAAAAGGCGCTCCAAGAGTTGGACGCCCAAAAGGAAAAGGAGCGCCAAGAGTTGGACGCCCAAAAGGAAAGGGAGCGCCAAGATTGGGGGCGCATCCGTTTCAACCACCCCCATTCATCGGAACCTGGGAACGAAATACTGTTGGGATGGGAAAAAAATAAAAAAAAAAAGGAGCGGGACTTCTGCTGGGATCGAAAAGTCCATTCAACAACATCCCAGTTCTCGGGGCGATTTTGTGAGCGAAGCGAAACCGCAATTCGTGAACAAACCCCTGAACAATGTTGATCTCATGAAGTGGATTGATTTTCTGAAAATTGCCAATTTCAAAGGAATTTTCGCCAGGGATGAAGTGAGGCCCCGGGAGCACAGCCCCTGCATTACCAATCTTGATTCGCTTGAAAATGCAGGAACTCACTGGGTGTGCTGCGCCCCTGGACAGAAATTCACGTGGTATTTTGACTCTTTTGGAATGGGATTTCCCCAGGAATTCAAAAGTTCCAAACCAGTGATTTGGAACAGCAGTCAGTATCAAAACATAGATAGTGTCCTTTGCGGGTATTATTGCTTGTTTTTCCTCCATCAATGGTCGCAGGGGAAAGATTTCTATGATATTCTCAAACCTCTCAGTCTGACTAATACAGCGCAAAATGAAAAATTCATAAAAGAATATTTCGATTGAAAATGAAAATCTATTGCTTGAAAGAAAAAAGATACACGCCAAATGTACCCGGTTCAGAACACCGCGTCACAACAACAAACAACAGGATAATGGTGAAAGCCCGATGCGCTTCCTGCAGGAAAATGAAAGCTCGATTTGTTTCGGGAAACTGAATCTGCCCTCACAAGGTGAGGGCTTTGGTGAACTTGCGCTGACTGGCGTCGCGCATGCACTGCCTTGGTTGGGAAAAAAGACAGTTGAAATGGGTCGTTATGGAGCCAGTGAATTATTGCGAAACAAAAACACTCAGAAAAAAGCATTGGATTTTGCCCTGGACAAGATGAAACCATTTCTTGCCAAAACCTCTTCCGATATGCTGAATGAGCTGTCCACGACGATGAGACCAAACAGAAAATATAAGACAGATCGAGCAGATTTGGATGGCAGCGGGTTGGATGTTCATTCCCTGATTGGGAAGCTGCCAAGACCAAAGAAAGGTTTCACCCTCCCAGGCCATAATTATACCGGCCCCTGGAACCCACTCGAAAAACAAGTCAGATTTGATGAAAAGGGAAAGATTCTCGAAATTATGCAGCAGCCCACGGGAAAAACAGACGCAGTTGCTATGCAACACGATGTTGATTATTCAGTCTGCGCAAAACAATCAAATCCGCGCAAATGTAAACACGAAGCAGACAGGAAAATGGTTTCCGCTTTAGACGCGATTCCCTGGAAAGAAAGACAGTGGGGTCATGCTTTGGTGCGAAACGTGATTGATGCAAAACAGAAGCTGGGTTTGGGTGCCCCAAAAAACGGGAAATGATTTTGAGTGAAGGCTGGGCTCAAAATCTGGCAAACGAACTTCACCAGCCAATCAGGCGGCGCTTTCCAAAGAGGAGAGTCATTTCATATGGCGTTGACAACATCTGGGCAGCTGATCTGGTCGAGATGGGGAAATTTTCGAGGTGGAATAAAGGGATCAGATATCTCCTGATGGTGATCGATGTTTTCTCAAAGTTCGGTTGGATTCGTCCCCTGAAAGACAAGCGAGGTCAAACAGTGGCTGATGCTTTTAAAGACATATTTAAAACGAAGCGAAAACCGAAAATGCTTTGGTCGGATAAGGGGAGTGAGTTTTTCAATGCAATAATGAAAAATCTGCTTGATAAGAATGGGGTAAAATTGTATTCGACACAGAACGAAGAAAAGGCATCTGTTGTCGAGCGCTGGAAGAGGTCTTTCAAGGACAAACTCTTTAAAATGTTTTCTGCTAACAATAATACAATATACTGGGACCAACTGGGCAGGTTAGTGGATCAATATAATCATCGTTTTCATTCGAGCATTCGAATGACTCCCGCAGATGCGAGCAAACAGGAAAATGAGAAAATGGTTTTCGCTAATCTTTTCGGCGACATGATTTATGCTAAACGCAACCCGGCAAAATTCAAGGTTGGCGACAGAGTTAGAATATCAAAATACAAGCGAAAGATATTTGACAAAGGTTTCACCCCGAACTGGTCGGAAGAGATATTTGTGATTGACGAAATATTAAACACAAACCCTGTAACGTATAAATTAGTCGATCTGTTGGGAGAATCAATCACCGGATCATTTTACGAGGCGGAACTTCAAAGAACAACACAAAATGTGTTTCGCATTGAAAAGGTTATTCGCCGTGATAATAAGCGAAAACTCGCGCTTGTAAAATGGAAACGTTACCCCGATAAATTTAATTCTTGGGTTCCATTAAGCGATGTGGAAAAACTTGGTGTCTCGCGTTAGACAAAATTTCATTTCTTTCCCAAAAATTGGCTAACGCGTTAGCCAAAAATTGATGGATGACATTTTTTGTCAACGTTTTTGAGAATTGATTTGGGAAAAAATCCGCTGAAAATGTGCGATCAAATCGAGGGAAAAAATAAGGAGAAAAACCACGGCCAAATCCACTGAAAAAATCTGATTTCAAAATCAGATTTTTCAATTTACGCCCAAATCAGGGAAAAGGTGCTAATTTTGAGATTAGCATTTTTTAGATTGACATTTTTTTTGTCAACTCCCGGAAAATTCAATTTTTTTGAGATGGTGACATAATTTTTTAAATCGCTTGTAGGAGTGTCGCTATTGGGACATGTGGGTAGGGGAGTTGACAAGGGGATGACATCTTTTCATCAACCTCTGGAAAGAATTCTGTGGCATTTGGGCAGAAATATTCAGGAAACGAATGCCAATGGTGCATGGAAAATTATATGTCCACTCCCAGAAAAAATTCTGGAAAAATATATATATATTTTTTTTTATTTTTGAAATAATTTAAAGAATGAATTCGCCCCCGAAAAAATTCGAAACCGACGATTTGGGAAAAAGCTGGAAAAGCTCACCCTCAATTTGCCAATTTATTCCCCCGAAAAACTGGCTAACGCGTTAGCCACAAAATTGATTCCCCGAAAAACTGGCTAACGCGTTAGCCAGACAAAATTGTTTCCCCGAAAAACTGGCTAACGCGTTAGCCACAATACCGATTTTGATTGGCCGCCATATGTCAATAACCGGGCAGCTGGGCAGTTTGCGTTGGCGTGTCAGAATATGAATGTTTTACATTAATATTCACAAATTCTGTTATTTCAAAACACCGCTTCGCTTCACTTCGCTTCACTTCGCTTTGCTTTCTTTCAATTCCCGGTGGATTTCCCCGAGAAGGCAACTTTGCTTTTGGATTTCCTTTTTGAGAATTTTATGTTCCTCGTGGAGACCCACAAATGACTCAAAGAGGAGTTCAACTGTGTCTTCGATTCGCTCAGCTTCACTTTCTTCCGCCATCTCCGAATCAGAAACAATAAAATCCTCGTCTGAAGGCGAAGCGGTTTCATCGTCGCTTCTTGTTTCTTCCTCTGAGCATGTGGAACAATCTTCATCGTCACTCGCTTCGCTTCGCTCGGCTTCATAGTTGGCTTCGCTTTCAAGATCCATTTTATTTCCAATTTAATTTTTTGAAGATGGCTTGGATTATTTCTTCTTGTTCCTCCCGTCTTGATGGAAGTTTGAGCAGTTTGAAATCATCTTCATTTGAAATGAAACCGTTCTTCTTCAACATTATAAGGCAAAGAGAACTTGTTTGAAATTGAGAAACTTTTTTCTGCTGGGATGAAGGTCATCATATATCAGTGAGAAATATTTAAAATCGTCAATGAGGAACTTCTCCAGGTGCTCATAGTCATTGCCGTCGTGACCTGTTATGTGATTAAAAATTGAGTGATCGTTGCTATTGACTTTTTTCCATTTGGAAGCTTTGACAAACTCCCTGACTTTTTTTCTTGTGATTTCGTCACGGGGAGTTTGGGAGAGAATTTGTTCTTGATAAAATTCGAGATCTTTGAGTGGAATTTGATTTTTGCCCTGATTTTTTCGGATGACAACTTTGAAATGTTCCAGCCTGGGATTTTTGTGAGACTGCCATGTTGTGCGGGTTTCTTGAATAATTTCAGGAGTGTCATCGATTTCTTCTTCTTCGGAATCAGACATTTTCTTTTCCGGGAGAGATTTTTGATTCGGATGGAATTGGCCGCTGCGGAATTTAGGGAAAGATTTTTTCAGAGTGGCATTTTTCAAATATTTTTTCTGCTCCATTTTAGCAGTCAGTAGTTGATATTAGCCACTCTCAAGACATCCTCAATTATCCCCCAGTTTTCTCACAACTCATTTTCTGCTGATTTCGGCAAGTGGGGAAAAAATTATCATAAGTGACAATTCATCAGAATCGTGACAATTCTGATGAATTTGGCAGATGAGAGAAAATTCTGATTTGTGTGAAAAATGGGGGAACTTGACGATTTTTTTGGAAATTCTTGGAACTGTTAAAACTGGGGGAAAATTTAGGATGTCTTGAGAGTGGCTAATATCAACTACTGCTGACTTATTCTGTTATTGCGCTGTATCTAATATCAGGACCCCTTTTCTACAACGTAAATTTATTGTGCCCATAAGATCCTTCTTAATTTCAAAGCTTCGTCTCACAAAAAATTTCCTGTCAAGCCGCAGCAAGACCTCTAAAACGTCACGAATAAAGATAGAATCTTAATTAAAACCGTGCATCAAATTAATTTTCACGCCTAAAGATTATAACGCCTTGGTGCAAAAGTTCACGCTTAACGTGGAACAAAAATGGACAGCAGAAGAGATTCGATTACATTGGCATGTAAGAAGTTACTAGACCTCCCTCTGAGATATAGGGCAATTGAGGGAGGTCTTGGTTTTTTTTGGTTGCTAAGAACGTCTGGCTCGTTATGATTGGACGGAGACGGAAAGGGGTTATGATATCAACACAAGAGAAGCAATCGCTCTTAACAAAGTTCTCTTGTCCTTTTCTGATGTCCTTAAGGATGCTAGAGTGGATGCAGGGGTAGACAATAAAGCCCTCTATTTTTCCTGGTGTAATCAGGGTGGCAGGAGTGTAACCCTAAACAGAGCTGTTAAGGAGCTCTTCTTTACCACAGTTAAGCTGAACATCGTGTTGCGACTATCATATATCCCCACGAATGAAAATCCGGCAGATGCTCCTTCAAGAAGATTATCGACCATAGATAGTATGCTCTGTCCAAGATTGTGGGAGAGAGTCCAATCTGAATTTGGGGGCCCTGGGGGCCATACTTGTGATCTTATGGCCCTCGACTCGAACGCGATGAAAGGTCTCGATGGGAAGAGTCTCCCCCACTTTACCCCTCACCCTTCGCCAGAATCCTTAGGGGTAAACGTGTTTGCACAAAACATCTCAGATGAAGTTGCCTCTCTTGAATTTCCCTACGTTTTCCCACCTTTGACACTAGTCGGTCCTGTCTTACGTCACCTTGAACGCCATCATAGATCTTGCACAATGGTAGTCTTAGACGTTTACCCAAGGAAATATTGGTGGCCACTTATCCAGAAGTACTCTTCAAAGTCACTTAGACTAGCTCGTAAAGGGGATCACGAGGCCCTAGTGAAACCATCGGCAGCAGGCTGGGTTCCTCACCCAGGACTCCCTGGGGACCTGTGGGCTTACGCCCTTAACTTTCACTAAGGTAAAACATGTTGCAACGTTGTAGGCCTGTACCGATCTCAATTGTAATCCAAAATAGGAGAGCTCATAACGGTTTTAGACAACCAAATACCTTATCAACTTTGTTTTACTCTGTCAACAGGAGTTACCTGCTGTGGCAAGGCTTTTTCTACCGTCTGTGAGATGCCCAAACTGCAATTATGGGAATGACTGCACCTTTTATTTCTGCCAGATGTGTGGCTATAAGAGGAAAAGAACACCTACCAATACTAACCCTTACGCCGATGTAAATTTAGAAATGTTAGATAATCGTCTTAAGCAACTAGCTTTATTTGACCAAGCGACTGGGTATACAAAGCAAAAAGAATCCCTCCAGAGAGAATTAGAATTTTTTTTAGCCTCACTTCCAAGTCACCCGACAGTGATGACGGCAACCCCCCGAGACATATGACGTTTTCTTGTTTACAAAGATAAGTCGGGAAAAACGCAAGTTCATAGGAATGGATGTATTTATTTGGGAAAGAAAGGCCCCTTTAAGTGTGGCTGCCCCTTAAGACTTTCGTATAACACAATTGACTCATATATCGGGAAATTAAGGGCAATATTTCATGTCGTTGGCAGACGCGGGGAATGGGATTTACGGTTAGGCTTAGGAAATCCGGCCGCTGATAGTTCAGTAAAGGATAACCTTCGCCTGGTTACCACTGAGCAACTCCAGGCACAAGTAACTCCGAAGCAGGCCACCCCATTTTTTGTGGACAAATAAGACCAGCTTGCAAGATATCTAGACCAATGTATTCAATCTGGGGGGTCCACTCCATTACAACTTTTCATCTTAGCACGGGACCAGGCTTACTTTAAGAGTGTATGTTTTAGTGGGGACCGACCTGGCGATATGGGCCAGGTCAAAGCCCCTGAAATCCTCAGGTTTCCGAATGACGACGGTCTCTTGTTTAACCATGTGTGGGGTAAAACTTTAAGGGATGGGGACAGTAATGTGTTTGGTATTAGACGTAACTCTAACTCAACTATATGTCCAGTGAGAGGGATTGAGCAATACATGGCGATATCACGGCAATTAAGGATCGACTTGACCACTGGGTATCTCTTCAGGCGAACTACACCCAAAGGTGGCATTATTGATGCGCCACTCAGTTCCTCGACCGCGAAAGCACGTCTTAAAGTATACCTGAAAGAAATGAGCGCTGATGATGGAGAAACCCTACATGGTTTTAGGTCCGGATGTGCGTTAACGCTGGCATTATCAGGTGTTGAATTGTCGGAGATCATGGACCATGTTGGGTGGTCGCGACGCCACACCGCCCTGCACTATTTGCAACTAGCCAAAGTCCTCAACCCTACTGGGGCTTCTGCCACCTTAGCGGTGACAGAAACAGATACCCTCATGGACTGGCAAGACATTAACGAACTGAAACGCTTTGTATGTGCTTTTCCTCCAGACACGCCTGACAAACGACCTCGCTTGGAATAACAACGTTTATGTAACAGAAATAAGAAAATAAACTGTATGTTCTGATAACCCTCGTTAGAGTGTAAGTAAGGGAAGGGTATGGGAAGGATGAGGCTGGGGTTATTAAGCGTGGGATGATCCTTCCTCTCAGGGGGGCCTGGGGGAGAATTCGGGTAAAGCGAAGCGGGTAGCGCGTAGATCAACTTTCTACCCATACCTTATCAGGCTGAGCGTGGAAAGAGAGCGTTGGGTAATAGAATACTATTCACAACGCTTGATAATAAAGCGCGAGGCATGATATCACACAAAACTGCCATATAAGCGCAAATTAGGCATTGCACGAGTATTTCACACCCCAGGATAATAATAAATACAAGACCCGATGTTTTTCTCGTTCAGTCTCTCAGTTATCCAGCGCGAAGGAGGAAAGGGGGAACGGCCCTCCTCACCCACCCTCTTGCTGAAAATTCGTGTCCGAGTACACGAGTACAAGCTATCGCCTCCTTAACGCTGGATCAACTTTCTACCCATACCTTATCAGGCTGAGCGTGGAAAGAGAGCGTTGGGTAATAGAATACTATTGGCAAAATATTTTTCCACATGCATTATGCATGGTTAGTAACGCCCTTCGGGACTCGCCATCGGGTGCAGCGTAAGTTGAACTTTAGTATTAGCGAACGACCATGCGTAATACGAAGTCCAGACAATTGCATTTTCAACTAATTAAGGAAGAAAAAAAAAATATATGTATATATATTATAGAGACGGTTAGTATGACATATACCATATGCACAGAACACTGTTTCCGGTTATCTTGTGTTTTGACTCGCCATAGTGACGCCTCGCCCCAAAACAGGTAAATCATAGTTTACAAAATCGATACACAAATGTATTGAACAGGGAAGATGTGTTTATTAAATAATAATAAAAACTTACAGTCTGGATTGTCCAAAGAATTTCACAAGAAAGGAAAACAGATAAAAGGATTGTCAGTAGCTATGTCGTGAAGACATTGTTTTTTTACTTCGCTAACGTTATTGCTAAGTACTTTTAATTTTTTCCCTTATGATCATGCACACACTTAATTCTCTGTGAACAGTCAATAGGAACATACAAAACAAATTCTTAAAGAAAGAATAAACAAAATATATATTTTGTATCGATTTTTCAAAGGCAAGGGGCAAGAACCTGGAAGGAATACGTCTCAATAAGTTGCAACTCATTCCCACCATGTCCATTCTCACTATTTACATGTTTCCATAGAGGTATGGTAAATATCTTTTTTCTCCCAATAAACTTTCACGAGTGTTACCATAACTATATGGAGACAAGGATAGAACGTTTTATATTGCTTGCTAGAATAAACCCTAAGAAAAGAAGGATGTTAGAGGGAAACAAATGTCTATTTTTAGAAATGAAGTTATACCTTGTTATATCGCATTCATTTTAATTGGTTACGTAGCCTATCAGAAAATACGTTTTAACACATAACTCTGGCGCCTTAGGTTTTATTTTTATTTTTCAACTTTCACTTCAGATCCTTTTACACAGCAAAAAGCAATGATAAATGTCTTTGTTAAAAACTCGAATCTAATTTTAGGGAAAGTTTAGCAGAGGAACTACATGAATTTACTAAGCAGCAGTTTCCACGACCGCCACGGCTTTAATTGAAAAACGCTTGAACGCTGCTGATGCATGGTTAGTGCACGAGACAAAAAAAACATACTGCATACAGGGACAAACAACGAGGAGCATTTACGAAAAAGCCTGGAATGTTTTTTTTTTCATATCATTTTAGTGCCTTTAAAGAAAACTTTGTGAAAGCCAAAAAGATTTTCTAATTCAAAGCCCAAATTGCGAAACTATTTAAGACATTTAAGTTTTAAAGATACGCATGGATTATTTATGCACGTAGTTTATTTCATTCTGTTCTTGTGCCGTTTGTCTTTTCACACCTCACACAAGCTATTCGAACTTTTCAATTATTGATGTCCCAACCCTAAACGGAGACAAAGGATTTGTGCTCCCTGCGATCAATCCGGACATCTTGTCACGTGACTTGGACTACAATAAAACACCATTTATCGCTTGAAAACAGATTCCGAGAAGGAAGCGAAAGCTCGTTAGCTTTAAAGAGTTTTTGATCGTCGAATACAATACTTTTTATCAGGGAAATTAATAAGAAACTAACCGGATCAGGAGGCAGTATGGGAGTGTATATATTCGCAAATTATGCAATTAAGTACTTCTATATAACGAAATTTTTTATGCGAGTAAGTTCTTCTGTATGAAAATGAAATAAATAATAAAATTAATTCACATACATAACGAAATTTAAGCGACAAAACACTCGCATATCGTATCGTTATGTATATAAACACTTTATTCCGTTATGTATAAAGTGTTTATATACATAACGAAACGATATGCGAGTGTTTTATCGCCTAAATTCCGTTATGTATAAAGTGCTTAAATACATAACGAAACGATATGCGAGTGTTTTGTCGCTTAAATTTCGTTATGTATAAAGTGCTTAATATACAGACGAAACTGTTCGCATAAAAAATTTCGTTATACAGAAGAATTTAGTTGCATATTATGCCAATGTAATTACCGCCGGCAGTATCTTCGCCAAGAAGATATATGAGAAATTATAAAGGACCACTAGCTAGAAAGGACCATTTAATTTAAGCGAAAGACAAGGCGTTAATAAGTTTGTGCAAATATAAGTCATCGGTGCAATAAAAGTAAAAGTAGAGACACACTTACAGCCTGGTTTGTCCCAAAAAAGATGAAAGAGAAGGGATAAAGAGAAAGTAAATAACTAGTACGATGCTATTTACTGAATGTTTTGTAAATGCAAATTTTCCCACACATAAATAAAAGATGGCTTCTAACTATTACACGTTCTTGTCACTACGAACATCTTCTCCTCTTCTTCTTCTTTTTCCACTTGTACTGTTCTGGCAAATCCTGTCTTCTTTCCTTCACAACGTTTCGGCAATCCTGCCCTCTTCAGGTGTGAAGACACGTTTCGGCAATCCTGCCCTCTTCAGGTGTGAAGACACCTGAAGAGGGCAGGATTGCCGAAACGTTGTGAAGGAAAGAATACAGGATTTGCCAGAACAGTACAAGTGGAAAAAGAAGAAGAAGAGGAGAAGATGTTCATACAGACTTCCACGGTGGCCCACTTGAAGAACTTATCAAGATCTTGTCACTACACGTTTATATTTATGCTAATAACTTTAATAGCTTTTGTAAAGTAGAAGAGCTAAGGATTTTTGGGAAGCTCGTAAATAATTAATAAGCGTATCATATCAACATATTACGCAAATCAGTCGAGTGGATGAAACTTCGTTGATACTTGGTAAATTACGCATGATTACGGTAGACCCAAATTATCTTGAACTCTGGCTGTCTTGAAATGTAATCCTTTTTCCCTGATGGTGGGTGGGTGGGTGGGTAAATGGATATATTAATGTTGGATTGATAATGGCTATGTGGATGGAAGAATGTAACTGTGGATAGAAAAGTTCTTCAATAGCCCTTTAAAGGATAATGTTTGACTACGACATTCTTCCAAGATCACGGTCACTGACGGTCTTTTACTATATTGCCAGCATTTGGTGGGTAGACCGTGATTGTCATTTTACCCTGATGCTTGTGTGCTGCTTATATTTTGTGCAATAAAATTCGACAGCAACGACAAGGTATTATTTTGTTAGCTGAAACTAATGTAAAGCACTTCATATTGTATATGTATGAGTACTGTTTTTTTCCTTGCTATTTTATGTTTGTTCAGATTTGTTGTGGTTGTTGTTGTTGTTGCTGTAGTGTTTTGGTTATCGGTTTTTTTTTTTTTGACGAGGCAGCTGGTGGATAGGGCAAATGTATTTGAAGAAGGCCGAATTTGATCCGAAGTTACTGCGCCTTTCAATAACATGCGGAATTTGAGATTCAAATCTCAACCAACAGTTGCGTTATTCGTCCCTGCTGTCAATCATAATTAATACGAAAGCCAACGGACCATGTAAAAAATAAACAAACAAAATGGATCGAAATCTACCAATCATAATGCACGGACGTGACCTTTTGAACTCATTGAAGTGAAGATCTGTTTCCTGAGAGGTAAGCTAAGATGATTGTCGGCAGTGTAAAGCGCAACCGTTGGTGGAAATTTGAAATTCAAATTCCGCATGTTATTGAAAAGCGCAGTAATAAAAGCCGTAAACACGCTTGACATTAGGTGCGGTTACACACACCACGGTATATGGCATTTCCCATGGAGAGTATTCGAAGATATCAACCAAAACCCTTTTTCTTTTTCTAACTATCCTGTGTTTGTTTTACTCCGGCGTTGCTCCCCAACACAAAGAGTAATACAATATACATGTACTTGTATTCCATACAGCGAAACATTTTCTGTAAAACTCAAGTAGATTAAGGCCTGTTTCCTTTACAGATTTTCAAATTATATAAAGAGGAGTGGTCTATTGTAGAGTATGTTCAAGGTATCCCAGGACTAATAGTTTAGGGCTAATTATAACCAAGAGTTCTTCAAATTTCTAGTAGGAAACTGTTTATAACTGCATCACGTGACCAGTGACGCCTTGTTTTATCAAAACTTTCTTTGGTTCGAAATTCCCACTAGTTAGAGAGCAAAAATCGTTCCATATATAGATCCAAACAATGGCCACTAATAGTGTTCTTGTAAGTCCGGTCGGAATGAGACTAGGCCATTTAACGTGTTTTTCCTGTTCAAAATTTTGTTTAGAGGAGGACCGGCACTAATCAATGAACACCAATTGCACTAATAAATTGTAACATTTCCTCCCCTCCGAACTGATTTCGTAGACACTTTTTAGGCTCATTCTTTTGATACAGAGAAACAGAAGCCGCACATGTAGCAAATAGTGGGAATCGTTGGTTGCAATTTTAAAACAATAGAGGCTCGGAAAAATCTGCGCTAGTGGAACAAATCTCAGCCGCCACAATAAGTCTGTAGTTTGTCTCAAGATCCAAGTACATCACACCACTCAGAAAGGTCAAAAAGAGGATGGTTTACCTGTGGTTTATCCAATGATAACAGAAAACAAAGGTCGTGATCAATTGGAATCTACCGTTTTCGGTTATTTTTATTGTCGTGTTCTCTTAAAAAAAAAAACGGTTTTTGGTTCGTTTGGTTGATCATCGTTTTCAATCGGCTATGACCTTGGTTGAAACGGATGAAAACTACTGGAACCGACCGCTGCGCTGTCGTTTTCGCAGGATTTATTACTGTGAAGCTGTTCTGTTCTGCTCGCTAAAAACAATGAAAATACGGAGTTCTCGTTTGACTTAACTATATTCAACAATGAATGAAGATGAGGTGTCCGACTAATTACGGTCAAGAGAAAAAAGATCATTAACTATTGTTACGGTACAAATCAGGGAAGCGTTATTCGGCAACTGAAGGTGCACTGGACTGGCATCGCGAAAGTAACAAATAAAGGCTGGTTCTCATATAATCGTCCCGGTCGTCCCGGTCGTCCGAGTCGCCGGATCGGGGACGATCATATGAGAACTACTCTCAGGCGACCAGGATGACTGAGGCGATCGAAGCGACCCAAATCTACCCCAGAATGCAGTATTATTGCCCAAAACAGGTTGTCGGACCGCGCTATTGACGTTCGAGACGACCGGGACGATCATATGAGAACCCAGATCGCTTGAGTCGTCCCGATCGTCTTGCAAAAGAAACTTTTAGGCTGGTTCTCATATAATCGTCCCGGTCGTTCCGGTCGTCCGAGTCGTTTCAAAAAGTACACGGACGACCGAGACGATTATATGAGAATACTTCTGAGACGACCCGGGACGACCGCAAACGAACCGGACGACTGGGACGATCGCGGTCGCTTGGATAGAACTGTGTTCTATCCGGACGATCGAGAAAAATCGGGGACGATCATATGAGAACTACTCTCAGGCGACCGGGACGACTGAGGCGATCGAAGCGACCCAAATCTACTCCAGAATGCAGTATTATTGCCCAAAACATGTTGTCGAACACAGTTTACGACTGCGCTATTGACGTTCAAGACGACCGGGGCGATCATATTTTTTATTATGAGAACCCAAATCGCTTGAGTCGTCCCGATCGTCTGAGTCGTTTGCATAAAACTTTTGTAACGACTCGGACGACCGGGACGACCGGGACGATTATAAGAGAACCAGCCATAATATCTCACTGTGTTATACCAAGTGCACGAACTGCTATAATATTTCATTTTCAGACGTTAACAAGAACAAAATTAAAGCGTTTAGGATTAACAGAATTAATAAAAGACAATATTTTTAAACTGCAAGAGGTTTAATTTATAATACCTTACAACGTTATTTTTACTTAACAGTAAGCTCGTGGCTTTATGTTGGATAATTTTAATTTGTTTTGTACCTGAAAGTAATCTGCCGGGTTTTTATGAAGCTCTAAACGAAGCAATAGCTTTTTCTCAGTCAATGGAAGTTTTCAAGAATCTTTCTCCTTCTCCCATTTTACCTGTTTGAAGCTCCAGAATATTTTTTAGATACTCTAGAATCAAGAGTCCAGTAAAAAGTGTTTGAAATCAAACGAAAATTTCGTACAGTCAAAGGAAAATCACTTCCTCAAATGATCCAGTTATACGAGGGGCAGGTGTCCGCTCATTCAATAAGAAAAGTGCCGCTTAAGGCTGGTTCTCATATAATCGTCCCGGTCGCTCCGGTCGTCCGAGTCGTTTCGAAAGTTTTTTTTGCAAACGACTCAGACGATCGGGACAACTCAAGCGATTTGGGTTCTCATATGATCGTCCCGGTCGTCTCGAACTTCAATAGCGCGGTCGTAAACTGGGTACGACAACATGTTTTGGGCAATAATACTGCATTCTGGGGGTAGATTTGGGTCGCTTCGATCGCCTCAGTCGTCCCGGTCGCCTGAGAGTAGTTCTCATATGATCGTCCTCTATTTTTCACGATCGTCCCAGTCGTCCGAATAGAACATAGTTCTATCCAAGCGACCGCGAGCATCCCAGTCGTTCGGGTCTTTTGTGATCGTCCCGGGTCGTCTCAGAAGTGTTCTCATATAATTGTCGCCCGATCGTCCGTGCACTTTTTCAAACGACTCGGACGACCGGGACGAACGGGACGATTATATGAGAACCAGTCTTTACCTCTCATGCATGTTCATTTTCGTTCTGTTGTGTACATATATACATGTTTATTTATTCAAAATAGCATAAACTACGTAAAATACAAAAGAATATCTTAAAAAATCTTCGCATTTACATGATTAAGTGATTTTGTCTTCTGAAAATTCTGATAAAACAGTGAATAAATGTTATTTCGCGAATTCCCACCATCTTGTTTAGCCGCGTTTACTTGAGAGAGCCTAGTATGACTATTTCCAGCCATGACCGCATTTGAACCGAAAACGCTAAAAAAAAAGATGTTTTATTGGGACACCTCAACCAAATCAACTAAAATCGGTTAACCCATTAACGACCGCGACATTTTACGTTTTTGAGTGATTTTCTGCATACACACGCCCCATAGGATTTCGTGACTTCATATTTGGGGTTACCATTGAAAGTGCTGCTGTTCTAAAACACTGAAGGCTCGAGTTTACTTGAAACGTCATTGTGACTTTGGCATTTTGCTTCGTTCGTTCTCAATAAAGACTTCAATATCATGTTTCTCCGATTTTTGGTAAGTTCACAGCCATTTTTCATCTTTAGTAGCTACCTGATAAGCATCATTAAGCTTGAAGGTAGTTCAGAGTCCACTTTCTCAATGAACTGAGTCAGGTGTTGTACTTCGTTAAAGAATTTGGCTCGCTGATCGTTGAACTGGAAAAATGGCCGCCACGAAACGAAGTAGCTTTGGGACTCGACTCTGGATGAATTTCTTGACCTACCCTGGCATATTTTGGAAGTTGCGACCACTAAGGAACACAACAAGCGCGAAATTTCGGCGGTGGGTCGGAGTGGCTGTGGACTTAGTATAAATATGAAATGTGTGCGGAAAGCAACGAACGCTGTCAAAATTTGTGGCTATTTTCCAGCATGCAGTGCCATGATGATTTGAATAAAGAAAATTAAAGGCAAAAACGTGATTTTTGTAAGTTGTTTTTCTATGACGTTAAAAACGGTCATTTTTGTTATTGTCCAAATTGAAACGCTGATATTGTGCAAAAATCGCTAACTTTTTTGTGTTTATTGGGTATCTCAATTTGAAGGACTTTCTAGTCAATGCTCACAACTGATAGTTAAGGCAATGTTTGCGCGATTGAGAAAATTGCAATTTTTTAAAGAAGTGGAGTATTGTACGGCCGGTTTTGGCCGGCACGGCCGTCAATGGGTTAAGGTCGAAAAGGTAAGATCCCAAAAGAACACGACCAAAGTTGCACAATTAACACGCTATCTCCTTTGATGTGAAAACCTATTTGAATAGTCTACAAGAGTAACTTTTGTTGGGAAACATGTTCGCTAAGTGAGAGCAAAGAAATACATTTTAGCAATAAAAAATATATGGTTAGCCGATCGATATTTTGTACAGAGCAAACATTGCGAACATGCACCGATTGGTTTGTGACTTCAGCATTCAATTTTGCTACAAAATGTTACAATACTCTCGGTTTCTTGAGCCTCCACTATTTCGTGCAATTTTCTGTTTCACCATAGTTAATCCAGGGACTGATTATGGAAACTTGCAGACTTTAATAGCTATAGCAAAGGAGCTACAATTTATGTTGAACCGTACTTGACCGTGCACAACTTTTGTTTTTTGATCACACGCTATATGACTGCATAACTTAATAGCAACATTTATATAATTGGTCAATTGCTCAAACAAAAGTTCAACATCTATTTCGTTGTGTACAGTCAAGGCCGAAAAACGATAACAAAGACATCGAACAAAGACATTTCTCAGGTTTCACTTAATAGCGGAGCACTCGCGGGCCGAAGGCCCGCTGGGAAGCCCCATATTCATAGAACCTACGCCCGTCATTTTTCATGGTCATGGCTGGCGGAATGTTTCGCGGGCGCGTTGTGTGCCCGCTGCCGCCGCCCGCCAGCCCGCCGTACGCGTTGGGCTAGCTCTCGGGCGCGTATGACGTCGCAAAACATGCGCGTATGACGCCACACAATATCCGGGATCTTTGAGGCTTTATTTTTCGCGCGGCAACACAGCCGTCCGCTCGGTACAAACTTTTATGGTTTGGATCTTTCGTTGTGTTTAGCGGAGAAGTAAAGTCGTTGTTTTCCTGTATTTTTTCGCGGTTTGCTACTCAAGACAGATATTCTAATTAAGGGATACTCAGAAGCCCGCCTTAGTGGAAAAAGAAGAGCTTTCTGGGATAAAATCTTGCTTTGAGGAGCTTCATACGTTTTTCAATGAAGGGAGATGTTTGTTTTTATTACGGATTTCAGAACCAAAGCTAAGAAGCGGAGATTTAAAGAATTAACAAGCAAGCGAGGGACTTAAAGGTAAAACAGATTACATTTAATTTTTCGATGGGAATTTATGTTGATATCAATCTGTGATTGACTTTTTCTTTGTGAACTGTTTTTAAAACGTGCTTAAATTCAGTTGTGTCGATTTCTTGAATTTCATCGAAGACAGCTCGAATGCGCTATAAATGGTACGCGTTTTGTTTTTAAACATAAACTTATGGATATTTGAATAAAATCTTTCGAAAGAAAATTATGCTGTCCATTTTTTTGTGTTTGTTCATTCATTAAATAGATTGAAAAGCGATTTTATGTAAACAAAACAAGACTTGCATTTTATAATTCTATCTTCACTCGCGTCGCGCGCCTTATGCAAATTTGTTTGTGTATTGTTTGCAATTTTGATCTCCAAATCAGTTTCTCGGGCAATTTTCGACAAGCTACAAGTGTATTTTGTTCGGAAAGTAGTCGTACTAGTTATTCTAGACGGATAATTTTTTTTGTGAACTTTTGTACGGTCTAAATGTACTGTGCAGACGGTCGCGTAATACTGTTTTTGAGAATTGCTAAAATTGAATAATAGCCCTGTCGTCAATCTTAATTCTTCTGCTTCCGACCTTTCACCTTAGTTAAGTTTATCATCGGCTTACTGTTCAAAGTGCGACGCTGTTAGGCTAAGCCTATCTATATATATATATATATATATATATATATATATATATTAGTTCGAGATAGAGGGGTCTAATGTACTTGACACTGTATATAAAGAGTATTGAATGAAAGTCAAAGTCAACTTACAACCTTGTTTGTCCCCAGACGTTCATGTGTGAAAAAGACAACAAATTAAGTTAGTCCTGAGAGTTCAGTTTAAAACCTTAGAGTGGTTTCAGATATGTTACCCGTGAAATATAAATTAGACCATTAAATAGACACAAGCAGACACTAATGTCATTGTTTTCTTTTGTTCCCTTTTGACTATTTAGCAATGACTGACACAGTTTGTTTCACGGGTTTTTTGAAATCATTTTAACTATTGAATGAAAATAATTAGATGAGAAAAACAGTTGCGATATTGAATAAGCTGAATGTTTGTTTGGCGCTAAACGTATCAGTATCTTCGCAAATAACTGGATTTTTCCCACGGTTAAGATGATTACACATTCGCATAAAAAGTGAAGTGTACAGTAATTCAAATGATTATTTCTGATCATGAAGCCAAACAGTCTTTTAATTTTTTTTTTTTTATCCACAATTTAGGTAAGCGTCTGTGTAGTGAAAGGGGGCACATCAACAAGTGTCGTAAGTAAAAGTTTTACAATCACTATCGGAAACGGAGTTGCCTTGTTTCAGTGGTCAATACAATGAAAAAATGCACTTACCATCTGATTTGCCCCCAACATTCCAAATGCGTGGAAGGAAAACAAACAAAATCAATTTATTAGAAAAGCTATGTTTTATTATTTGAACTGTAGAAGTTGATACATTGCCGTTTAATCGGTCGCAACATATAAAAAAGATAATGACGGTGACAAGACACTCACCAGCTGATTTGTTTCACATAAAAAAGAAAAAGAAAACAAAATACAAGGATTAGTGTAATTAACTGTAAAATAGGAGAAAATTTAGTAAAATTATGTATTACAATATTTAAATGAAATAAGTTAATTGATAAATTAAAGAAAGTTATTAAAAGTTATCTTACTCACTCATATACATAGCTTTTGCGAAATGAGAACATTTAAGCAACGTCATTCAATACTGAAAAGTTGCCACCAGACACCTCAAAATCATTTGATCTAATCTAAGAGTATTAAAGAGCGATAAATTAGTTGGTGATTGTATTGGAGTAGATAGTTACTTACAATAACCTAGTATGTTCCAACAGGATTGACGGGGAAAAAAAAGAGAAAATAAAATATTAGTCGGTTTAGCAGCAAACTGAAGATATTTTTCCCTAACAAAATCCTGACCAGTTATAACGAATGTAACTTATACTGTCTCTTCTAATTTGTTATGCTACCCTTTGGTTCGCTTTTTATATTATTTTGCATAAATGGGATTTTTAAAAGACGCGGCAACTGATATCATGCAAAAGCAAAAAGCTGCCAACTTTCTTTCCTACATCGGCTGTTTTCTCCTGGATGTTATAAAAAAAAATGAAAGAGCTAGCAGTTGATGTCGGTAACATCTTCGTCTTTTAAGCTGGCTCAGACCTTATAAAAGACTCCATTAATAAACGGACAGAAGTTAGGCTAAGATATAATCAACAAACACGTTTAGGGGTGGCGAATGGTAAATCAGAGACTCGCCGAGACGCCGAGACCCTTGTTTCAAAATCCGAGACCGCGACCGCAGCTACGTTAAAAAATGCGAGCCCGAGACCCAATGCGGGAAAAAACCGACGGCCCGAGACTCAGTGCTAAAAATATCCGATTCACCTATCAAACAACACCGTGGATCCAGAGGTCCGTTCTCTGAATATCATGAGTGAAATTTAACCGCATAAACGGTCGCCGTTTTCACTAAAAAATAAAAACCTCTGGCACCCAGGGTAATCAAACAACAAACAAGGATGAAGAATTAGAATGCTAGACAAAAGTATCCGAGACTCCGAGACCTTGAGGAAAAAAACCCGAGACGCCGAGACAGAAAAAGCACCAGCCAAACGAGACTTTGAGACTTAAAACAAAAACTGCCGAGATTTCGAGATCGGACCAAAATTTTCCGAGACCCACGATTTTGAAGGTACCATTCGCCACCCCTACGTTTCGGCGAATTTCTTATTTCCGAAAACTTTTTCGTCAAGAGCCATTTCCGTGCGATCATTCCAATTTTTTTCTCCCTTTTTCGAAAATATTCTGTAACTTTTCACTGCAATTGAATATGGGAAATCGCCGAAACGTTTTTTAGCGCTTCGTGTCCGAAAACCCGAGAACAAATCAAATTAGCAAAATACAATTATAATCGCTTTGAGTTATAGCGTTTTAAAGCTGATTCAGACGTTCGAATTTAGACGTCGTAAAAAATTCGACAATTTCATTTATTACCAAATGGTTTCCATATTTAGATAGCCAGCTCTATAAGCTTTAATTTAATATGTGGGTTTAGATATATTAAGTGTAATCTTAAGACGCTAGGGCTGTTATACTGGAGATACCGCCGATTGTACACTGTAACCTTAAGGATTTTAAAGCGTTTAACAATCATAGCTTTCCCTGATGCTTCTGTTAGCTACACATGCCAAACTTCGATTAAAAAGTTCGAGAAGTGACTTATTCGTTGAGAAAATAGCTCGCTTTTAGCAAGCCATCAGACGATTTGTGCTTCTGCCATCCTCTGTTAAGTTTAGTCTGATGAATAGTTCTTCTTGATATAATGATTGTGTGTTATGATTGTAGCAGTTATCTCAGATCACTTCCGTTCAAAGTCGCCTGCAGTCAAAGTCAATTCAAAGTCTGCACCTGTGGAGTCATTCTTCTTCCCTAGTTAGTTAAGCGCTTTCCATGCTTGCCTTTCACCATTGGTGCAACGTTACATCGTCTATCTGTTAGGGTTTTGGTCATAATCTCGATCCATTGTTGCTTGTGTTTCTGCTACCGTTGGAGACACATGCGCTATAAACGTTGTCATTCTCTTAGTCATATGTTACCGCTGTCGAAACATAGCTCTGTAGAGGGTCTCCCAGGGATTTTAAGAAGTAAGCTTGTTCGATCCACTCTCGCAAAAAGTTCGTAAGAGCTGAATAAAAATGAGGGCGCGAAAACTATGATTAATCCGAAACTTAGGGGCCGGAAAGAGGACGCCCTTTCTTCTTCCCAGTCCGCGTGATTTATGATCATGTTTGCTGACCTTCGCGTTTAAACTGGTATCTACTCTCTGAGAGGCTGGAGCAGTCTAAAGGAACATGGACAATTATCGTTTGTGAAAAATGAAACAAATACAAATATTGTTAGGAAGAACAAAACTTTTTTTTTGGAAATACGTGAATTAACAAAAATATGAGTAAGTATAACGAATTTGAAAATAATAAAAAAGCTGCATGAAAATGATAAAAAAATTAACGAAAATATCAAAACTGAACTATATAAGGATATTTTTTTCTAAACACGATTAATTTTGGCCGTGCTTCACAGTAGCCATTTAAGTTTTAATCAATGACTTACATGGGTCAGTTAAGTGGATAGAAAGATTTTATTCGCTAGGTCCAATACCTCCACAAAAGAGTAAAAAGGGAAGATACATACATACATGTATGCAGTTCTCTGACTTTTAAAACTAAAAGTCTCAGAATTTAATAACAAGACTGTTAAATTGACTGAGTTTGATTAAGAAATGAAACGTTTTCCACTACGAAAAGTGTTCATATCAGGCGGTGCATTGCGCACATTATAATCGAGGTAGGTTCGATCTAAGTCAGAATAAACGCTTCTGCGCAAATGAGCCGTCTACTTGCTAAACGCTGCAAGGCCCCTTGTTTTCGAAAGGGCTTGACAAGTAAGATAAAGCCACAAAATCACGCAACACAAATTTCGAGCCAATTTTCGTAGTTTATCAGTAAAACCAGCAGGAATGAAATATGTCTGAATGTTTTAATGAAAGTAACAATTTATGTGAGCGACGAAACAACAAACAACTCAGTAGTGGATGCACGAGCCATGAGCGAGTGCATTCAATTATGGAGACAAGTAGTGTAGTCCTAACTTTGAGTCTGTGGACGAAATCCTATAGTGTGACCATTCAAATGAAACCTCTTCAGCAGTACTTTTGCACGGTACCATTTGTTTACAAAACAAAATTTGGGATTTTTTTTGAATTTAGATATTTGGGAGTTAAAGGGTTAAAGAACATATGAAACCGTTTCCTATTTGTTTTGTGATATAGCACAAACGGCACATCAATGAACACAAACTTTAATTAAGCTGTTAGTTAAACTTGACAAGCGGTCTCGAAAGCTAACCGTTTATACTTTCATTTTGTCATTTACACATACGGAACATACAGAAGTAACAGTCCATAAAAAAATGGTTTATTGATTTGATAGAGTTTTGGAATTCGAAAACTGGGTTTGAAAGTCTCGCAAACCTAAAAAGTATTTTATTTTCGATTCCAACTTCATTTAGAAGAAAATCAGGACAAAAACCAATGGATTCTGTCGCAAGTATTCTGTGTTCTTTTAGGAGTGAAAGCATTTTTTTTTCTTACCTCTAAACTTTCTGTGGTTCCCGCATGCATTCAGTTCTAAATCAGTTTTAAATCAGTTTCCATGCGCCGTGTTGACATAATAAAAGTTAAAACGTGCAACCGCAGCTAATGCCAGTTCACACGACTCTTTCGAAGAGCATTAAAATTCAATTATTTCTGCCTTCTCTGATACTGTTGCAGTTCGTTTCAATCAAAAGTAAGCACCGCAGGCGAAATCTTACAGCATAGAAGCGAATTTGTTAGGGAAAAGCTCCGGAAGTCTAACTTTGGCCAATTCAAGTTTTAGCGAACGCTTCGCAACATCCGGGATACCAGTGCTGTAAAATTTGCAGCTAACCCAATCGCTCGTATAAAGCAGCTATATTTTAAAATAAGTTGAAACATGTTAGTTTACTCTAACCGATCGGAGGAAGTGGGTAAACGGCTTCAGCTTTAGAGAAAATTTAGAATAGACAAAATTGATAATTAGCTCGTAGTTTTTCTATTTCCATACCAAAATTGACCGCGTACTGTACTGAGTCCGTATGAAGACAATATTTTATTTAAAAATGAAAAACTTCTTGATCACAAAATTTCTGCAAAAAACACAGCTGACTACAGCACAGTTACAATTGCCCTTCTTTAAATTTTTCTTCCTATTAGCATACTTACTTTACAGTGATAAGAACTACCGAGCGATGACTTTCCAAATAACTAAAACAAAAATACTGAGTATATGATCAACAATTTAAGGTTGTAATAGGTTCATGACCCGTGAAAGATTAGATTGGGCGACTTGAATAAGAACCAAAAGATATTCATTTTTAAGTTACGGGTGAACAAATGCGGACGAACACGGAACGAAAACCTACAACAAGGTGAGAAAAAAACAAAAACTTATTTTGATTTTCAAGAATACATGAAACTCAAAGATCCCTATGGAAGACCTTCACTGTCAAATTCGGTTAAGGCAAACTTGGAGTAAATCCTTGCGCTAGTCAGATGCGGCAATAGACAGTTTCGCACTTTATTAATTAAACTCTTCCCGGATTATGTGTCCATCCCAAGGGCAACTTTCTCGTAATTCTGTCCATCACTTTGTCCAAAGTTTGATGTGGTTTCTCGGATGCAAGGCAGCTTGCTTAATAAATATACCTTCACTCGGCCCCAGTACTTTAATATTGTAACAGTTGCTCATCACCTTACTCATCCACATGCGAAGTACGCCTTGGCTTACTCATTTCACCGTACAATCTACACTGCAATTTTAATCAAGTTTGGGGGTGCAGCCAGTGACAGAATCCGGAACAGAAACGTCCCATTCGGCTTATATGTCATGATGCCGATGATGATGCTCGTACTGAGTGTTAGTGGTACTTCTGTCAGTCTGCTGCTGGTTTCCATTCTAAAGTTTCTCGATCTCTTGATGTTTCCGTTGATTGCTTCTGCAGCGACTAGTTTTGATCTATTTATATGTGTCAAGTTGATTTAAACCCATCCCACAATCACATGCCTGGACGGAAGGTTTGTTTATTCGCCTGTTACATCACCGTAGAACATCAGTGTTAATTATACCTGACGGAAGCACAAGTGGCGCGTTGTACCGCGTGGTGCAGCGCGACCTTAGCTTAGGTAAGACACCAGGGGAAAGGACTCGGCTCTTATTGGTAGACCAAGCGACGTCTAATAGAAAACCCCACACTCGCTACTACGGCAGAATTTCAATGATTCCTCCGTTCAATTTGCGGAGAAAACAGCAGATTCAAACAATTCAATTATAAATGACTTGTGGCATTGCTGTTTTAAATACACCCGTACAAGGGTAAAAGAGTCAGCAGTCAGCTCTACAAGGATTGTTAGCAGTGGCGGCCATGCTGGTGAAACTAAAGGCGCTTACCATTTGTCAGAACTAGCCGACCGGACTGCTTAATTTGTAAAAGTTGACAAATGACAAATGGTAAGCACCCTAAGAGAAGAAGTCAAAGAGAAGTCTTCATTCGACCAGACGCAACATTTCAAGCTATAGAGCAACACTAAATTGACCGCCATGTTGCGACATGTTAACTGATGTTGCGTGGATGTTGTATCATGTCCTATTTTACTCAAATTATCCTGCACGCATCAACTTATAAATGATAAAAAAATGTTTTGTCAACTTGCACCTGTCCCCACTGGGGAAAGATAATAAATTATGTACATGTATATAGTATGGAGGTTTAAACAAAGCTTGCAATACTGTTCCGCACACATGAAATACGGGATACTGATTCGATTCAAGAAGGCAAACATAGTGGGAGCACGAACAATTCAAAAGGTAAAAATAGGAAAAGTGAAAAGCCGAGAAAGGGAACAAAATGAATAAGATATAAGCCAGTTTAGGCTTAAAACTGCTCTTTTCAACCAGTTGGTAGACCACAAAAATCGAACAAAAACATTTCGTTATTCTTTATCATTATTTACGCTTCTTATAAATGACCAAACTGCCAAATCATATCACCAAATGAATATACATAGATGTTATTCAAAGTTGTGTAACATGGCATAGTATTTTTACTCGTCAGTTTTTGAAAACTGACGAGTAAAAATACCCAGCCGTATTACACAAGTTTTCGCTGAATAAATTGTTTATTATACGATAGTCTTTTTCTCCTAAATCTAAGATTTTGAGAGTGTTTTTCCTAACGTGCGATCACAAGAGTAATACAATGTAACATGTCATATTTGCACTCGTTTTGATGCGTATATGTTTGCACTCTAGAATGCTTTGTCGACTAATAATTGTTTTTATTACGCTATCTTTGTTTCAGAATACTACTTTACTCTACAGCTATTGAAGTCGACGCTCACATTTTTTTACGAAAATATTTTGCGAAAACAGTCTAAACGTCAGCATTCTAATCATTGAGTGACCATGCATGTATTTTTTTTTCTTTTCCCTGTTATTGAATCGTTTTTTCTTCTCTTTTATGCCTGCATTGTATCAGTTTCTTTTTAACGGGATTTTGTTTTGATCAATTGAAATAAAACTAAACAAAAATAAAACAAAATAGAATTTTAAAAATATTAATAATTAGATGACAAGAAAAAAGTTATATAGTTTCAGTATATTTTCAATCTTACTACATTTAGTCTATATTTCTTTGTCATCGTATTTTGATTCACATCTGATCGTGCGCGGCTGTGTATTTTACATATTTTCATTGTAACGCCTAATTGCGAGTATTTGACCACCCTTCCTTTCAACATGTTGCACTTCTTTAATCAGCTTGACGCAACATGCTAAAGTAATACTAAACAGTGTACAAGATGATACGTGATCTTTTTGGATTGGGTTAATGGCATGCAACCAAACCAATGTGGAATCATTCATAGGCACATTAAGCAGTAAATAAATTTATTATATCTCTTAGTTAGTACGCGCGCTGTGATTGGTCAATTTAGCGGGCCGTATTTTACAGTACGGCCCGCTAAATTTGAGAGTCTCAGCATCAGGCCTAACACACGCTTACAAAAGTTGTTTTCTACATTAAAAATTATCCAGAGGAAACGTTTGAAGCTATAAGTGGATTAACATGCCAGGTTACAAAAACTCTCCGATGAAATTAAAATTTAACTTTAGCAAAAAACTGCGAATCAAAAAGCATTCACAATTTTCTCGAGTAAGCTTTTTTGTTTTGGTATTTAGGTTTTAGGCTGTAAGTTATAAAAACTAGAGTAACACGGCAAATTCGTTTAACTCTTACAATTTAATTAAGCATTAACAAAACAGTCTTTCTTCGTAAGAAAATGTCTCTATGAAAAAAAAAAGCTGCAAAACAAATTGAAACGACTTCCATCGGCAAAACTTAAATTAAGCTTAACTTAGTTTGATCAAGTTTTTGTCCAGTTATAAACTTAAGTTCAGAGTTATCGTTTGTGGCAGTGGCTCTAATAAGAACAGACTTGAAGCTACAAAATTACGCTAAAAGTGTACCTTGATTCCTCGGCGAATTTTTTGTCCTTGTAGTGGAGTCCATAAAAACAATTTTGCGTATTCGCAAATACGCTCTTGCTGCAGCTCACGCTGAAAATTTGTCAGGTGCGATTGAAATTGAAACTCATCCATGCACAAAGTTCGGCATGAAGCCACTAAAGCACACAAAAAGCCAAAAACAATCTGCAGTATTTGATGACGAGATATTTTCAGTGTCCTTTTAGAAGTTTGAGAGTTTCTTCGTTCACCGCTGTAGACCGAAGTGCTGCCACATTTTCCCGTTTGACAAACACGTTTGTTTTGGCGATTTTATCGCGGCGTTTTCATTCTTCTTTTCCTCGCTTGTCTTCGCCAGTAACTAAGAATCCTTTTCAAAGAAAACTACCTTATGTCAGGTTTCCGTCGTCCTACCGAACACATGGAAGATTAAATTAATTCGTTTATAGAGTTTTCATTCAAGAGCTACGCAAGTTCACGCCGAATCGAGGACCGATCACACTATTTTTGAAAGCCAATAAAATTTGCTCTTTGATTTCTTGTGACGTACGTCCGTCAAATGAAGCCGTCTATCTTTTGACTTGAAAGGTTTTCCTTTTCCGATTTAGAGATATAATAAATATCTTACTAACCTCGTTTTCTCGGTCCGTTCTGTAAATTACGGCCCTTGTTTTTCCCCTTCGATTTATGGCCCAAGCGCTTCGCGCTTGGGCCATAAATCGAAGGGGAAAAACGCGGGCCGTAATTTACAGTACGGCCCTCGAACTCGGTTAGTAAGAGGTATGTCCTTAAAGCAATAATGACGACGTTACATAACTTGGTTAATAAAACGCCATGCATTTATTCACAGACATTTTAGAGGTACTTACATGCTAATTTTTCCGTAGAATTCCACATGAAAGACAAAAAGAATATCAGTCATTGGAAGAACTATAATTGCTTTTAGTTTATTTCTATTTCATTTATCCACCTGTACAAAAGGAAATTTTTGTAATACACCCAGTTACAACAACTAGCTATTGCTTGTGCACAAGTATTTACCTTCTTCATGTGAAACTGTTAGAGTAATTAAGCCACAAGTCCTAACTAACATAATCTAAAATAGATTGTCCGATTATAGGCGATTTCGGGATTTTGACGTACTCACTCTGCAATCAATCAACGAAAGGTGCAATAGTAGGATACAAAGCTTAACAGTGATAACTTAATCATCTTAAATTACTTGGTTCAAGCAAAAGCGATGCATGCATGCATTGGGAAAGGACTCTTACCATCTAGTTTCGTCCAAGAAATCCACATAAAAAAAAAGATAAGATAAAAATGTTTTACTATTTTATATCTTACATTAAAGTGCCCCTGTGATCATTTTGTTTTTTTCATTTTTTTTTTTACATTCTCGTGTACAATTAGACTTTCTTACTCATCTTGCTAAATTTCAATTCATTACGAACATCAGAATTCATTTTATTTTAACATTTATTTCTGAGAATTTACGGCCGCCATTAATCAACCTTGTTCCAAGGCTTGGTTGCGAATGGGAGAAAGTGACGTTAAAGACTCAAACATACCTCACGGGTTGAAATTATAATAACAATAAGTATTGAAAATCACGCGAAAAGCAAAAAACTTTGGACTTGTTCTTCATGCAATTTTCTATGCTAATTACTCGTGGCGAAGCACACGAGTTGTAAATCCGGCGTTGACTTTTCTTGTTTTTTTTTTCGTGTCACATTAGCGCATGCAAATTTATGCACGCATATTTAAGTCTATATCGACGACTATATGGCTTTCTGCCATGAAATACATACCGTAAAATCTCTCCGTGTGTGTACTCGAGAAGCAAGATAAAGAACTACTGCGTACAACTGCACACTTTCAAGACAATTCAAGGCGTTCATGGATGGATAGGCCGTTTGATATTGTGATCGCTGCTTATCCTGTGGGATTTTTGCTCTGGCAAGTTCTGTGTTTTGTATATTAAACTTGCCATTTGCTTAGCGATCGAGCTCCGGGTCGAGCTTAAGTGTCAGCTACTGAATCTAGTGAATGCAGTGTAGTCTTACTTTTAAACCCGTGTATACGTGAAAGCATGATGAACAGGTTTATCGGCAAGGGTGTTTAAATAAAATTCACTCTCTCACTCACTCACTCGCTCCTTCCATCAGCTGTAAACTTAGTGAGCAAATGCTTTGTTACGAACACGTTTCGTAACAGGAATTCAACGTGAATCCAACGATAACAATAATTTATTTGATGTAAACGAATATAGACAGCAATAAGGTTACAGATGTTTCGCATTTGGAGTTTTTAGTGCAACATTAAAATCGATCAAAAAGGATTTTGCAACCTAAACACGCGTTCTGATGCGTATCTAGATAAAAATAATAAAATTTTGTTCGTAGGTGGTATGTGCTCTTGGACAGCGCAGTGATTGAGTTTGTGGCTTAGTCCCGGACGGCCCGAGTTCGAATCTCCATAAGGTACTTTTCTTTTTTTTTTTTTTCCCTTATTTTTTTCTTTTTTCGAACTGGATATTATGAAAGTGATGTACTTTTTTTTTCGTTCGTCAAAAATCCTTACGTTTTATTAAAAAAAATATATATATATCGAACTGTGTCAGTGTGAAAACGTAAGCTTACGGCAATATAGGGCTACGCGATACGCGTTAGCATTTCTTCTTCTCGGGTTGGCTCTTAGGAGCCTTTGATTAGACATAATTTTAAGCTTATGTTTCTCTTTAAAAGCACTCAAATCGCTTGGGAATCAATGCTGCAATAAGTTAAAGGCGCCACGAGTTCAAGCTGTGTACAGCTTCTTGTTGTTATTATAATTTCAACCCGTGAGGTATGTTTGAGTCTTTGACGTCACTTTCTCCCATTCGCAACCAAGCCTTAGAACAAGGTTGATTAATGGCGGTCGTAAATTCTCGGAAATAAATGTTAAAGGCCCACTATCACCCAAACAGCATTGCGAATTTAACGCAGTCGAAAATTCCCGAATGAGCCAATCACGAGCGAGCTCGTCATTTGAAAACAAAAACAAACGACCGCAAAGCCGAATGGGTGATAGTGGGCCTTTAAAAAAGAATGACTTCTGATGTTCGTAATGGATTGAAATTTAGCAAGATAAGTAAGAAAGTCTAACAATACACAAAAATGTAAAAAAATGAAAATCAAAAATTTGATCATAGGGGCACTTTAAATTAAATAATTATTTGGCTAGTGGCCATGGACTCTGTTGTTAACAAACCACGTGCTTCGATAGGCTAAATGATTCATGGCAGGACCCTTGTGTATTGTCCGGGAAATACGTCAGCTAAGAAAAGGGTAACGACTAAATTTAGTTGACGATGCGTGATTTGTATTACTTTCTTTAGGTTCATTGGAATCAAACTGACGCATGCAAATACGGCTACAACTTACTGAAATAAATAAGGAAGTTCAGGATAAAGAAACCTGAGCAACATTATGCTAGGTTTTCCAAGTTCATTTTCCATTTCCTCTCAAGTTGTTCAATTCACTATATATAATTCTGCTATTTAATGTACAATTATAGTGCACAAAGTTACACTGATAAGATTCAAGAAGAGTAATCCGTTTATTGTGGTAACGTTAAAGGACACATACCAACTGTTTTATTCCACGAAATCAGTTCACATGAAAAGAAAAAAATAAGACAACAATGAAGTAAAATATCATATAGTGTTTTTCTTTTGTAAATAACAGTGAAAACAGACTTTTCAGATTTAAGGGCATTGGTTGATTTATCGTAATAAAAACTCATTTCGCATTAATGCCCACATCAGCTGCCATGTTTTTCTCTTCAGTCACCACGAGAACACCCAGGCCTGGTACGTTTTAAAAATATATTGAGATACATTTTCATCGGAATACGGTATGTATATGGAAGATATACTTTCTCACTTCACGATTTCTTGCTCGTTTGATGATATGCGCATTTTGCATGTTTTTCGTTCTTGCCCTTTTGGTTATTTAGTACCATTTCGCCTGTATTTTTGTTTCATCTTTGATGTTCTTTTTAATTTGCATTTTGTGAGTTTTCAAGCATAACTTATCTCTCCTTTTTAATATTTCCTGAAAGCTTTCTTTTTTCTTCTTTTATATATATTTTATAGAAAAACTTTATTTTGAGCTTTTGGAAATTACCTTATAACAATGAAATACAGAAAAATAAAATAAAACCTTTGCCGGGAACCTGAGACCGATGCGCATGCCGGATGAGGAAGTGTTACTTGTCAGTGGGCCAAGTAACAGTGCGCACAAAAAGCCAGAAAATCGTGAATATACTTATGAGAATCTGTTTACATTGTTTGTAAGTACGCAGTACATATGCTATCCAATGACCATCCAAAACGACTAACATGGCTATTTACCAATTATGTTATTTGTTTCTCCGAAGTGAAATATGTTGTCTCCAATCGGTGGAGTGGTCCCCGTGAAATAGATTATGTTGTAATAGCGGAGCTCTGCGGGCCGAAGGCCCGCGCGAAGCCCCCATACTCAAAGAACCTAGAACCTATTCCCGTCATTTTTCGTGGTCATGGCTAGCGGAATGTTTCGCGTGCGCGTGCGTATGCGGCCCGCCGCCCGCCGTGTTGGACACGGCTAGTTCGCATACGCGTATGACGCCACACAACATCCGAGATGTTTGTTTTCATTACGGATTTCACAACCAAAGAAGCGGAGTTCCAAGCAAGCGAGGGACTTAAAGGTAAAACAGATTACATTTTTCGATGGGAATTTATGTTGATATCAATCTGATTGACTTTTTCTTAGTGTTCTTGTGTAGATTTGGAGAATTATTTTTAAAACGTGCTTAAGTTCCGTTGTATCGATTTCTTGAATTTCATTCAAGGCGGCAGCTCGGCGAACTTGATGCGCTATAAATGGTACGCGTTTTGCTTTTAAACATGAACTAATGGCCGGCGGGTTTCGAACCCATGACCTTGCGATACGGGTGCAATGCTCTATCCACCGAGCTATCAAGCCACATGGATAGATGGTCAATTGCGAGTTCGTCATATACCCGATGTTTGTGATTATATATGAATGTGAATATATGAAAATAATATATTTGAACTGCGGATAAGCATGGGTGAAATTTGTGATCTTCGCAGTGTGCTCTCAACTTAAGCAGTTGAAAAAGCAACCTGAAAAAATTCAGAACAACATTTAAGACTGACGCGACTGACCCCCACAAGTGAAATATTCTCATAAGATGGACCGACTCCCACATGTGATATATTCTCATAAGACAGACCGAATCCCACAAGTGAAATATTCTCATAAGACCGTCTGACTCCCACAAGTGAAATATTCTCATCAGACGGGCTAGCCCCCACAAGTGAAATATTCTCATAAGACCGAGCAACCCCCACAAGTGAAATATTCTCATAAGACGGACCGAATCCCACAAGTGAAATATTCTCATAAGACCGTCTGACTCCCACAAGTGAAATATTCTCATCAGACGGGCTAGCCCCCACAAGTGAAATATTCTCATAAGACCGACCAACCCCCACAAGTGAAATATTCTCATAAGACGGACTGACTCCCACAAGTGAAATATTCTGATAAGACTGACCAAATCCCACAAGTGGAATATTCTCATAAGACAGACCAAATCCCACAAGTGAAATATACTCATAAGATGGACCGACTCCCACATGTGATATATTCTCATAAGACAGACTGAATCCCACAAGTGAAATATTCTCATAAGACCGACTGAATCCCACAAGTGAAATATTCTCATAAAACGGACTGACTCCCACAAGTGAAATATTCTCATAAGACAGCGACTGATCCCCACAAGTGAATATTCTTCTTAAAGAATGACAACACAATAACTTCAATTCTGCCTGAAATTTATTAACATTTACAGTACATTCAGAAACAAGAAATCTATTATTACATAAGTTATTTATTATAAATTACAATACTTGTTATTTACGGTGGTTTTCAATTGCATGTTGTAAAACTAAAACATAAATATACTTCTAGTTATTAATGCTCTGAACTATGATGAAAATACAATTTAAAAAAAATTAAACCTTATGAAACTGTACATTTAGTGGGACAGTGCCTTGCACTTATCCCGGTAATCTGGGCTCAAAGGAAAAGGAGCCTCAGAATATGAAAATGAAAATTTAAGTGTAAAATTTTTTTTGTCTAAATAAACAGTAAGTAAAGTTACAAACTTAAAATGACAATCGGCCACATTGGCACGTAACGGTTTTACATCCCAACCCTTCCCCATAATACTATCTAAGAGACTATATCCATCCCGCAACAAGAAAGGAATTTTGAATTTGTTCTTTTCTGAGAGGCCGAAGATTGCCATGTCGTGAAAAGGCTCAAATGCACCAAGACTGATGGGCTGTGCAGGTCGAGTGGCATTAAGAGAAATGGCACTTGACACAGCTTGACGCATCTGAGCCAACAAGGCATGGCAACGTAACTCTCTCAGATACTGAACATTTCCAAAATTCCTTTCTTGAGACAAACAAACACTAGTTTGACCGCAAAATACATAGCTACAGACTTCACTGGACACACCTGACAAACAAAACTCAGAACTGTTACACGGACGAACAAATGTACAGTCAACAGTCACTTTAAAGTTACGCAAAAGAGAAACAACCTTACCACCCTCACAAATACACCGGACACCAGACACAAAAACCGTACCACCTAGACTAGACTTAAAAATACGACTAATTATGAAGGGAGAACTACACGAATCGACCAAACAAATCGATCCAACCTTTAAAACAAAACCATCACTTAGAACAAAAACAGAAAAATCAAAGTTCAAATCAGGGGTAGACGTGTCATCATGAGGCTCCTCTTCAGGCTTCTTGGCAGGGTTGTCGAGTTGGTCTGGCATTGGATCTTTAGATGTTCGCCGCCTTTTTCTGGTACGGGGAGCTTTTTCCTGATTATCTGGCTTTGCAGTACACAGTTCTGAAGCTGGTACTGACACCAACTTCTCTTCTCCAACTAGAACAGTTATCAGTCCTCTGATGGGGTCAACTTCCTTTACAACGGCCTCATGGACTCCCATCCACAGCTTGTCATCCCGGATGAGCTTTGTGATTTGTGGATTCTGGAAATAAACATTTCGATAGAAGGTATTAGTTCAAAATCACTATAATGAATGCAACTGTAATAATAATTTAAAAGAGAAACCATATAAAAATTATGAGAAACCGCAGAGGACTGGAACCTAGTTCTATGATCAACTTAATCGATCAAAATTATACTCCAAAGCGAAAGCGTTGCTGACCAACAACGCATTGAGTAAAAACACAGACTTTAGATCAAGATAGATCGAATATCAGGCTTAACTTTCCTGGTTTGAACTGTGGCTTCTGTTATCAAAAGATTTACTATTTTGAGAATGTAAACGTTTTGTTGCGTGTTCTGAATATAAGCTTATGTTCTTTGTTTACTTTCGCATCTATCGTGGCTTCGATCGATCAGACGAAGGTCGATAAGTTTAAAACAACTATAAATGAAAGTTAAAAGATACGAAGTGATCAATCTTACCTTTCGTGAAAGGTTTGTTGGCTTTCTTCCGTTCTTGTTTAGGATTGTTACAGGTCGAAATTCGCGTGGATCTTCGATCCTCCGGTTCCATTCTGGACTCCAGCCGTCAAACGCGACAGTGATTGCTTCATTTTCTTTTTCCACGATCGTGCAAGCGCACCAAACTCCTTCTTCATCAAGCGCTTCAGCCTTGCTATCTTCAATAAATTTATCCATTGTCGTACGATTATTACTCCGAGTATTGCAGTCGCTTCTCTCCAGTGAAAACTGGTTTTGAGTGATCGAGAAAACTGGACGCGGAGTTGATATCCGCATTTTGGTTGCTAAGCTACCAGGTAGTTCCGAGTCTCACTCGGTCATTCTAAAACTACATTGCGCATGTGTGGATGAATAAATGAATATATGATGAATTACACACTTTGTCCGTGTTGAAGTCCTAATGCACGTTCAATATAAGACTTTTTCTTTTCCTAAAGACATTTCACCTCCATAATATTTGAGTACACCAACAAAAACAAAGAAACAGAGGAGACAAGTGTGCATATCGATTTCGGTACTGATTTTCATTCTTTATCTTATTCTCACTGCTAAAATTCCCGCGAGACTGGCCCGCGCGGAATTTTATCCGACTCCAGACGCCTTCTGTGAATAGAACTAATTACCCGGTAGCCCTCCAGGGATCTCGCTTACCTATTTAAGTAATTTATTCTGTTTTATCTGCCTCTTTCGCCAAGTTACGCGATCTGTCTCGCATTGTAGGATATTTTAGTGTTATTTCCAACGTCGCCGAAGCCTTTTTCCTTTTCCATGGCTTCCCCGGTTGAACCTGATCCCGCGGCCTTGGCCGTTCTTCAAGGCTAACAATCTCCACCACGGCCTCCTCCAGCCGAAGCTCACCAAATCCCTGTCGCGCAAGGTCCCGAACACGCTGATGTACAAGATCACGAGGTATTTTCGGTCCGCTCTTTCTTTGCCCTTTTGTAGTCTATTAGGATCTTTTCCCTTCGCGGCTAGTGTTCGCTTCTATTTTGTCTTGCCGCTCCCTGTTCTTCGGTTTTGCTCACCCGTATTATTATTTTGTCTCGCCTGTTTGGTCGCTTAGTTCCTAGCCGGCGCCGGTCAACCCTTGGGTTCGTCATTAGTTTTTTCCCCTCGTTGTCCATTTAGCACATTTTGTTTCTCCCGTTCGCCGTCCATGTTAGTTGTTGCTAGCCTTTACCGTTGGCGGCCTCACGCGCAGTCTGGCTGCTTCTTTTGCCTTTTTCTATTTTCGTTTTTAGTTTCATGCGCTTAGCTCTTGCGTTATAGTTGGCATTTTTGTTAGCTGTCCACGTGCTTGGTGTTTTTAGCCGCTCTTGTGTTCATATCGAAGTTATAGCCATGCGTGGTGTGTTAGTTTTTGTTCCTGTGTCGAACGTTAGTTGCTCGTGTATCGTACTTCATAGTTGCTCGTGTTTCGAACGTGCGCGTTCCCTCGTGCGTTTGGGTATAACGGCTACCCAGCTGTTGCGTTCAAGGATTGTGCGTGTGTCGTGCGTGTTTACTGCTCGTGTGTCGAGCGTTTAAGTTTGCTAGTACGCCGAGCGTTTTAGCGCCTCCTGTGTTTAGCGCTAGTTTCGCTTGCCTGTCGAGTGTTATAGCTCCTCGTGTGTCGATCGTAACAGTTGCTCGTGCGCCTAGCGTTAACGTTTGTTCGTGTGTCGAGGAGCGAGAAAAGTTTGCTCGTGTGTCGAGCGAGGAAGTTTGCTCGTGTGCCGAGCGGGAAAAGCTTGCTCGTGTGTCGAGTGAGAAAAGTTTGCTCGTGTGTCGAGTGAAAAGAGTTTGCTCGTGTGTCGAGCGAGAAGAGTTTGCTCGTGTGTCGAGCGAGAAAAGCTGGCTCGTGTGTCGAGCGGGAAAATTTTGCTCGTGTGTCGAGCGAGGGATGTTTGCTCGTGTGTCGAGCGGAAAAAGGTTGCTCGTGTGTTGAGCGAGGAACGTTTGCTCGTGTGTCGAGCGAGAAGAGTTTGCTCGTGTGTCGAGCGAGAAGAGTTTGCTCGTGTGTCGAGCGAGAAAAGTTGGCTCGTGTGTCGAGCGGGAAAATTTTGCTCGTGTGTCGAGCGAGGGATGTTTGCTCGTGTGTCGAGCGAGGAGTTTTTGCTCTTGTGTTGGGCGTGAACGTTTGCTCGTTTGTCGAGCGTAAGGGTTCCCCTTATGTGGAGGGTGAAAGTCCCCTCGTCTGTCGAGTGTTACACTGCCTCGGGTGCCGAGCGTTTGGGTTTGCTCGTGTGTCGAGCGAGAGAGTTTGCTCGTGTGGCAAGCGTGCACGTTTGTTCGTGTGTTGAGCGCGAAAGTTATTCGTGTTTGGAGCATTTGTTAGTTGCTCATGTGTGGAACGTAGGAGTCACTTGTGTGTCGAGCGCGAGAGTTGTTTGTTTGTCGAGTGTGAGACTTCTTTGCGTCTGGCGGCCCGTTTTTTGCTCCTGCATGCGTTGCTCGTACGTCGACGGTAAGGTCTGCCCGCGTTACAAGGATAGTTTGCACGCGTGATGAGCGTCGTTTGCTCGTGTATTTGTCGTCGGTTGTTTGTGTTCCGGGTTGTTCAGAGTGTCGCGTCTGTCAGGCGTGGGAGGTTACTCATGAGTCGGGGTTTGGACGTGATTTGTTCGCACCCTAGGTTTCAGTCGCCGTGTGTTTGCGCTGTCCGGCTTACTCGCGGGTCGGCGTTTCATTTGCTCGTATGCCCAGCTTATGTTGTTAGTGTTCGAGCCTGGAGACGCTTGTGGGCCAAGCCTTACTGTGTCCTGGGTGTCTGTCGTAACAAGTTCGCGTGTCGGCTGTTAGTGATGCTCGTGTGCTAACGTCGGCTTTATGCTTTTACGCCGTGCAAGATGTCCCTCGGGTGCCTCGGGGGAATTTCTTCGCGCCCCGTGTGTTTTGCGTGGGTTATCCTCTACTCTTGGTTTTTCATTGCGTTTTCGGGTCTGCGATCTGGCTTTTGCTCCATGTCTGTCTACTCGTGTGCAAGCGTTTGTGCTGCTCTTCTGTGTTGGTATGGATGTGTTTGTCTTTATATACTGCCTTTTTATGCACTTTAGCGTGTCTTTCCGGTTTATTTATCGCCCTGTTTTTACCCCGGGTCCACGTTTCCCATCCCTGGGTGCTCCCTCCGTCCCTCACCCTCCTCCTTGTCGCGACCAGAAGGGTAATCTTAATGACGCCCTATAACCAGTCTTAAGACGGTTTCCTGGTCCGGTTTGGCTGGCGGGTGATTTTCCCTCCCGGTTTGGGGTTCCTCCTCTTTTCCTTATTGCCAGTTTTTTTCTTTGTCTTTACCTCAGGATTGTTCCCCGGCCCCGTTTACCTTGGCTCTTTAGCAAGCTAAGCCCATCCTCGACCTATGCAATGGTGCAATTGGGAGGGAAATCCCGTTAGCTGGGCCGGACCACTGCCTCCTGTAATGTGTGCCCTTCCCCAGGATTTAGTTAGATGCTTACAGTTTTTCTCTGGCTCCCTTACTTGGGTGTCTCTGAGTTTTGGAGGGGTGTTCATTAAAATCGTTTGTGTGGACTTTTCTGTGGTTTTCGTCTGCTGTTTTTCGACTTAGGGTCTTTGCTAAATTTTGGCTCCCATATCTTATTCCGCGTAGGCAGTGAGTGGCTGTTTTGGCAGTGAGAATGGTTTACTATTCTCACTGCTAAAATTTCCGCGAGACTGGCCCGCGCGGATTTTTTTCCGACTCCAGACGCCTTATGTGAACAGAACTAATTACCCGGTAGCCTTCCAGGGATCTGGCTTGCCTATTTAAGTAATCTATTCTGTTTTATCTGCCTCTTTCGCCAATTTACGCGGTCTGTCTCGCATTGTAGGATATTTTACCCTCCCGCCTCCCCTTCGGCGACGTTTGTTTCCCTTTCTCACTGTCTTGCGACCCTCTGCCAAAGCTAAATTTTGGCTCCCATATCTTATTCCGCGTAGGCAGTGAGTGGCTGTTTTGGCAGTGAGAATGGTTTACTAAAGTAAGTGGTCGAGAACTGATGTAAAATAAAAGGGCTTGGTTGCTGTCGTGAGTAAAGTGGAAAGTATCCTGAGCGACTTTTTAAGGTGCCCCGCCCATTATTTAGCATTGTTCCATCGGAACCTCAGATACCTCGTGGACTCTTTCGAAAGGATGATTTGATGACGTGCAGTAGATGGAGATAAGAGCAATGTACTGCCGACATTTTTTGGAGACAAGGGTCCAGAATGGTAGGCATCTAGCTGTTGGCGATGTAATCCTGCTTTCCTCCAAGATTTCCCATCGCAAATTGTGGTCTCTTGAAAAACTTTTCAAATTGTTCTCTGACAACAACAAAAAAAATTGGGCAGAATGGTTTTGTTCGCGAAAGTGAAGGTAAATTCAACCGTCTTTGAAAGGCAAATCAACAATACACTTTGCTTTTTTGTGAAAACTACAGTTCCGCACGTGTTGTAAGAATAAATAACTTCCCATGCTTTTCATATTTTACTTTTTTAACTGTCTCCTATTATTCTTGCTACCTATAAAATTGCTATCCAAACAGTAGTGTAGCAAGTTTCACACCTAATAAACTTTTTGGGTAGTTTCTTGGTGTTGCGGATGATGTGATCACCAAATGGCGTAAAACAAAAGATTCAAAAGACACTGAACAATACCCACACCACAACACAAAAGCGAACCAACAATGGCTTCCGCGACACCAAGAAACACCCACTTTTTGGGTATTTAACCCTATTCAGACTGGTGGGGGCTTTTCGACCCCCCCCCCCCCCCCCCTCCAGTAAAATTGTGATAACTCTTACACCGAAATAGCTATGAGGCTGCAATTTTCTGACTTTTCCTAGAATTTATCTAGGGACATTTTGGTATCCATAACATGTCAGTGTGTTTAACCATGTTGCCATGGCAACCGGGTTTTGACACATATGTTTTCAAAATATTAAAATATGGTGATTTTTTTTAATTTTAAGATCTTGTTCTTTGACTTATAGTGCATTTTCTTGTTAGAATAGTTTTTTCTTGGGACTAGTCCTTGAAAGAGATCAAAAATTTTTAACATCAAATATTTGAGGGGGAGGGGTAGGTAATTTTTTGTTCTCTTTTACTTATGGACAAACATTTTGTACTATTTCTTAAATAACGCTTCTAAGTTCATTGTTTGGATAATAGCTATCTAATAACAAACCTTCCAAATAACTAGAAATAACTGCCAAATCAGCTAACAGTATGGGTTCTGCCTGACTAGGGGTAACCCTCGCCTTCAGCTGTTCCTCTCTAATGTCAGCTAGGTACGCCTTGACCAAACGACACGCCGCTGGGTTTCCTACTCCAAGCAATGACTGCAACTCAGATCCTTTACCGTTCTCTGCAAAAATAGCACGTAATTTCCCGATCAGGGAGTCCACCGTTCCAAACGCTAACCGCGTAGGACAAGCGCAGGTGAGCCCCGAATTATCCAAAGCTGGGCAAGTCGGCCCATGGACTTTTGTCTTTCCTTTCTTATCCTTCCGGACCAGAAACGCAATGACATCACACTGGAGAGCCGATGCCAAGCTCTTTGGAGTTGTCAGGCTTGCCAGAAAGTGAGTAAAGTCCCGTTCCAACGCTGTCTTTTGTTTGGTATATCTGGAGGAGGAACGCTGCTGCACAAGTTTCTGAACACGGTGATGAATTCCACCCTCGTCGAGTACCAATTTTTTCTGGGGATTTAAGTGGCTCTCCACAAACGTCCTCCGTCGATAACCACATTGTTGGCAGAATTGAAAAGTTTCATCGTTTGGGTAATTACACTTGGGACATGCCACCGCAGGAGCAAATAATCTGGGAACTCTAGGAAGCGACTGCAAAGAGAAAGGAAGGAAAGCCTCTTAGCAGAGTCTTGAAAATTAAAGACGAGATATACTCTTACTGCCCACAAAGTAGCTGGGCAGGGGACATGAATGTAACCTGACGCCGAAGGAGAGAGTAGGGCATGTCTTTCACCCTGTTTGGCAATGCATAACTTGCCCTCGCAGCGAGCCATCAACTCCGGCCACCAGTAATGAGGAGTAAACTCTGGGACAATAATAGTGAAAGGGATCTTGAATGGCACCAAAAACTTCAATATTGGACCAATGAGCCCAAAAGGAGGAAAAACATATGGGTTGGACATATGCCTCGCAGAACTCACATCCTGACTAAAGAGGTTCACACCCTGAGAACATGGACTCGGAAAAGGGGAGAAGTGCGGCAGAGGCAAACCATCTTTTCCCCTCATCGTATTTGAATCTGGAGCCATTAGGTCAAAAGAGTGACCTGATTCGCCACCAAACACTTGATCCACTATCGCAAAAACGTCATCGGAGAACTTTGAGTCAGATCGAGACAAGCGGCGCGAAGGGGCATCTACCTTGTTCTTCTGGGATTCAACATATTGCAGATTAAGCTGAATATTGCGGGACGATACCACAAAGAATAACTCTTTCGTAACTCTCGTTAGCTGGAGGGACGTCTTGCCCCCTTGCCCCTCCCAGGCAGCAATCATCACGCGGCTGTCAACAAGCACATCTAATCTGCAATTGCGGATTCCCTGTGGGAGCGCCTTTATAGCCTGGACCAGCGCTAGCATTTCCTTTTGAGGAAATAAATAGCTCCCTCTGTTCATCATTCCAGTAGTCTCCAAAACTCTGATCCCCAGACGAACCATGAACTACGCACCCCCAACCGTAGCCAGATGCGTCCGTTGAGAGGGTGACAACAAAGTGTTCTTCTTGTCTCCAGGGGAGCGACTCACGCCAGTCGTCCAGAAACCGCCAATGCAAGACTTCCTCTCTTTGAAATTTGTTCAAAGACACAAAACCTTTGTCATTAGCTGATGCAACAGCTTTACTTATCTCCCTGATAAAAAGTTTCGCCGCCGGTACGGCCAAAGAAAAAGATACACACTTTCCTTGTCAGCGCTGAAGCGTCTTTAGGGATATTTGCGACTTAGAGGAGAGGATATGCTCCCTCAGTACTGCAAAGGAGTCAATCTTGGAACGAGGTATCAGGAAGGATTGCTTCTCAGAATCGACAATAAGGCCAAGGAACTCCAGTACTGTAGTTGGCCACAGAATAGACTTCCTTATACCAATGGCATAACCCAGATCAATTAATACAGATAATACCACGTATAAAGCTGCCTTTGCCGCATCCATTCGGTACTGTGCTGGTCTCTTCGCAGGAAGAAGTGACCAAGGGCCTTGGGAGGTCAACAACTCTCCATTTAATCGGTCATCAATGTAAAGGGAGCAAGGAACACCCTGCGCCCTAAGGAAACCAGTCGCAGCTAAACCTATAGTGTGATAGACGTACGGCGAGATTTTCCAACCAAAGGGCAATGTAGCGTATACAAACCATAACCCTCCAAAACTGAAACCAAAGTATGGCCGAGAATTCACAGATAAAAGGACGTGGTCGTAACCAGATTTATCGTCACACTTCGTCATGAATGACGACTGATAAACGTAACGAGGGACATCTGCAAGCTTGTCCAGTGTAAAGGGCATGTCCCTCATCCATAAGTTCAGGAATCTTGCGTCAATGCACAACCTAGGCTTGGTAGGTTCCACGGTCAAAGGCAAAACTAAATGAGGGGGAGCATCTTTCCCCACTATTCCCCAAACTAGAAATACCCCTGTCAGAAGGCGATTAAGGATCTCCTGCGAAACGAAGTCAGAAAACGGTCTACAAGAGGGGTGGTTGGAAACCGTTTTCCAGGAGGTAGATCTGACGAGTATCTGCATTTCTTAAACAGCCCATGAAATGGTTGAGAGAAGTCCAAGATGTTAACCTAGCTTATTCCGTATCCAGTCTCCAATCCGTTCTTCCAGGGGATAGCATTTTAGAATATTTCCCCACGCACCAACATTTTGATGCAGGCCGCCAACCAAAAAATTATAGGGGTCTCTTAATCGTAAATTCTGTAGATCTGGAGATACACCCGACGAAATCACATCTTTCTAATCGGTCAGTGCTGCTAGCCCCTCCTGATCGGGAACCCCGGAAATATTCACCCACTTGAACGACTGTCGCTGTTCAATTTCAAGTGCACGATTTCGAAACTCCGTCCACGAGTCTGAACGTAAATTAAAACATTTCCAATTTCATCAGGCGGGATTATCTTTCTCTTATGTCCCACCGTATAACGAGAGGTGAAGAGAAAAAAAAAATAGAGTTTAAACAGGGATCACGCAACGCGAAAAATGGAAGAAAAGTCTCACAAAAAGATGACCCCTATACAGGTATCTGCGGACGCTTTGAAATCCTGAACGACATCAATAAGACAAAAACCGGCCCCATTTTAGGCAACAGCAAAGCATGAATAGTTACGGCGACCTGAGGCAAACCCCACTGGGAGCTGAGTACAAGAGGCAATTAGAACTTAACAAATATCACCGAACCAGAACCTTACAAGCAAATTCATAAACACCTCTCACGGCTTTCGGCATTTCAACAAACAAATTCAAAACAAGCCAACACACTCCGTTTCGGTAAATCATAGTATAACACATGAAAAGGGAGTCTCGCCGCAAAGACTTGTCAGAACAATTCTCTATAAAAGGTATAAAAATTTTTTTTGGACAACTGAATGAAAAACACAAACGAAAAAACCCACAGGCGAGGCGTCTTAGGCAGGTTTTATGAACAGATTAAAACAGACAAATAAAATAATTACACTGCTTAGGTAAAAGCACATATGAGCCATCACTCCTCGCAGGGAGATCTACCAAAAAACTCGCCTTTTCAGGCCAAAATCATTACAATCACTACACTTTAAGCAATTAAAAGCAGCATCTCAATAACGCGCCAGGCAGCAATACACATCACAGGTAAGTCTAACACGTGGAAAAAATCTCGCCACTACGACAAAATCACAGGCAAAAAATATTCGCAATCACAGTCAATAACAACTTTTCCTTATCTTAAAACAATTGCCACGTCGCCACAAGCAACAACACACAGGCAAGGCTAGTTAACACGTTAAAATACTTCAGCCACTTCAGGCAAAACCACACAGGCAGAAAATGTCACAATTCCCGACGCCGCCACAGGCAACACCACACAGGCAAATAAAAAAAAAACACACAGGAAAATACCGCCGCCACTTCAGGCAAAAACCACACAGGCAATTCACGCAATTTCCAACGCAGCCTTAGGCAACACCACACAGGCAAATTTACCCCACAGGTAATACTGCCACCACTTCAGGCACAACCACACAAACAATTTAAGTAATTTCCAACGCCGCCCAGGCAATACGGCACATACGCAAATTTTACCCCACAGGTAAGACTAGCCGACTAGAAATTATCCCGCCGGACAGTCAAACAAATTCTAGATACTCTACTTCTCATGCAAAAACGAACAAGCACAACTTGGGGTATCTCGCCACTACGTGCAACTAAGGACAAACACGAGGAATTTAATTAGTCTGCGGCACGAAACGAGCTAAAGCCCCGAAAAGACTAAACGAAGGTGAGAACTTAACGTACCTCATCCTAAACTTGTCCAGCGACAACTTGTTGCGCTTCCACCGCTGGGACAACTGCTGGGGCGACTGCTGGAACAACTGCTGGAACAACCGCCGGGGCAACCGCTTAAGGAGGGTTCACAACTTGTTGAACAACTTCAACCGGGACGGCTTGAGGTACTTGTTCGGCATCAGCCATGAGGTCAGTCGGGTAGAACCTTGAACGCGCCTCGCTAAACTAGATTTTCGCTCGCGGCTTCAAGTTGAGTGACAGGGTGTGGCACAATGCAATCTATTATATAGCAGCCCCCCAGTCGTAAACAAATTAGTAATATTCGGGCAAAACTGGTCGACTATTCGGGCACCACAGACACAGAAAAATTACTGAATTATTTTGTGATTCAATGTCTTAAATTAATTGTTTTTATTTCGTAACTCACATTACTCACTTAACTTTTTAACCGAGCTCTATACTACATCGATCATGTCATTGATGTGATGTGATAGCTCCATAAGATGCTAACCGCGTGAGCAGACATAGGCCCTATTTACATGGAAAGGGGATGATCCTAGTGCTATGATCATCCGAGCGCAACATGTTTTCTACTTTCAGTTTACATGCGAAGGGTTACATTTGGTCCCAGCGCTAAGATCATCTTAGCGCTAGGTTCATCCTATCTGAAAGGTAGGATGATCCTAGCGCTAGGATCATCCGAGCTCCAAGTAAACGGCCTCGGGAGCCCTAAGGTTATCTTCGCTTTTGTTATTGTCGCCCATCGTCTTGCTTTGCAACCGCGCCGAACTCAAAAGGTACTGGGGCCATCCTGCAGATTTTTTCACGTAAACCAAATGAAAAGTTGATCCTGGATGCCGTATTTACGCATGTAAACCAAATTAACCTTCTAGGATCATCCTAGCACTCGGACCATCCTCTTTCCATGTAAATAGGGCCATAGAACGACAAATTTGCGTTGTGGTCCGCCAAGGGCCGGAATGATATTGTACACCGTGCAGGGACTGAAACTAAGTATAACATTTGGCGACCATCTTGCTTTAATATTAGGACAGTATGTGTGTGGTTGGTATCTGGTCGTTCAAAGTATATCTTCGTCGAAGTCTCGTAAAGGATATCTTATCGGTACCGTGTGAAGTGCGAAGAATGCGAGATGTAGAAGCTCATTCTCGCATCGTTCACAGTGGTTGAAAAGTAAAATGTCAGCGAGTGCTAGAATCATCATCACGAATAAAATGACATCAAATGACGTCAAAAATCATGACGAATAAAAATGACGTCATGAGTTTCATTTGGGCAAATTAAGTTCAGCCTCCCGGACAAAATTTTTCCCGTACGCCGATGATCAACCTTGTTCCAAGGTCTGGTTGCGAATGGGAGAAAGTGACGTCAAAGACTCAAACATACCTCACGGGTTAAAATTATAATAACAATAAGTATTGAAAATCACGCGAAAAGGAACAAAAAGTTTGGATTTGTTCTTCGTGCAATTTTCTATGCTGATTGTTATTATAATTTCAACCCGTGAGGTATGTTTGAGTCTTTGACGTCACTTTCTCCCATTCGCAACCAAGCCTTGGAACAAGGTTGATTAATGGTGGCCGTAAATTCTGGGAACTAAATGTTAAAATAAAATGACTTCTGATGTTCATAATGAATTGAAATTTGGCAAGATGAGAGAGAAAGTCTAATTGTGCACGAAAATGTAAAAAAAAATGAAAATAAAAAAAATTGATCACAGGGGCACTTTAATAGACGGACACCAAGTTAGTCCAGTAGCAACCTGAGGTGCGTGGGTATTAACTGCCTGTTGGTGTTCCAAAAATCATTTTCTTTCTTCTATCCTTTCTTTAAACCTCTTAAAATTTCATTTAAATTTAGGTTGAGTCCCGCCTTAAGTTCGTTCAAGTAAGTTTTCGGCCGGTGTAAGGGAAGGAATCGAGCGATTTTTATTTGCTTTCGAATCCAGTTTGTTCGTTACGACAGGAGACAACTCAAGAAAACAAAAATACTTTAGTGGCTTCATGCAGAACTTTATGGATGCTTAGTTAAATTTTCGTGGCACCTATTATTAGATGTTTTCATGGAACTCCACTGCAAGGACAAATATTTTACTGAGGAAAGAAGGTACAGTTTTAGTTTAATACGTATATTTTCAGTTTGTTCTTGTGGGAACCACTGACTGAACCGATGACTTACATTAATATAGTCAAGAACGTGATCAATTCCTGTCGATTTAGTATGAGATAATTGCCGATAAAAGTCGTTTGCAAATTGTTTTACAGCTTTAATGTTTTTTCGCCGATAAGTTACCGTAATCGTAAGACAACTATTGTCGTCGTTTTATCGTTATTTGTGTTTTATTTATTGTACTCTTATTACGGTACTTTTGTTTTTCTTTCAAGCTGAAATATTAGTGGAATTTCTGTTTTACATAAGCTACTTCTTTGATCGACCGTTTTGTCAGTAACGTTAACTAATTTTAGCTTCTCTAGGCTATACGGACAAATATCGACCTTCGATCGACTGATGTGGCCGTATCTCAGCTGACTCATCAATAATAAGGCCATTGCGTTCAGTTCATAAGAGGTTCGTTTACTGGGGGGGGGGGGGGGGGGGGTTAAAGATCATGTAGTTAAAGTACACTAACTTTATAGTAAGTTTTTTTAGTCAAAAACTAATACATATATTGAAAGAAAAAGAAACAAAATTTAGAAAAAAATCTAACAACCTGAATAGGCCTTATTCACGATAGCCGCCATGTTGGTGGCAACATTATGATGCAAATTAGCCACGTGCTCCGCGAGGGGGCAAACAATGGATAAAATAACAATTTTCGGAAGATCGGTTCTTCCAAACAGTGAACTATCCTTGTAAAAATCATATTTAAGTGCTAGATAGTTGGCAGTTACGATATTTTTTTATTAGAAGTTTGGAATGGTTGCTCTGTATCTGACTTGTATTAGTTTTGTTAACTACGCAAACTGTTTACTTGTTACTAAAGCGACGAAAATAACTTAAATTTAAGTATATTAACCCTATTCAGACTGGGCCTTTTTAGGCAATCTGTGACTGGGGGGGGGGAGGGGCTCCTCGGACCCCCCCCCCTTCATATCTCTGGAACCAGTAAGGCTAGAACAATAAAATTTTCACACAATGTTCATCTCCATACAAGGAATCCTCACACCCAGTTTTGACTTGCCACACCCAATTATGACGTCACAGTGACGTAATTTTTGTTTTTCCGACGTTTCTTAGATATTTTTTCATCCAGATACTTAACCCTATTCAGACTGGGGGGGGAAGGGGGGGGCTTTTCGAACCCCCCCCCCCTCCAGTAAAATTGTGATAACTCTTACACCGAAATAGCTATGAGGCTGAAATTTTCTGACTTTTCCTAAAATTTATCAAGGGACATTTTGGTAACCATAACATGTCAGTGTGATTAACCATGTTGCCATGGCAACCGGTTTTTTACACATAGGTTTTCAAAATATTAAAATATGGTGAATTTTTTTTATTTTAAGATCTTGTAGATAGATAGATAGATAATCTTTATTTAAACACGGTAAAAAATTCGTCAGCTAAAAATCATTATAATACTTAACACAAAGCAATAAACTAATATTAAAAAAATATCTATATATGAAGAATTTAATTAAATAATAAAAAGCTGCTTTCCACGAATGCCGTGCCTTATAGTTCCTCTTTGAGAAGTCGTTTAAATTGCCCAAGGGACTCAGCTTTCCTTACATTATGAGAAAGGCTGTTCCAGAGCATGGCGCCACTATAACTGAAACTATTTTTATAATAGTTTGTGCGCGGCAATGGAACATTAAGTTTAGCCTCAGAGTCCCTTAGGTTGTAACTAATTTCTCGCTTCTCAAATTTAGAACTTAGATAGTTTGGAGCCAGCCCGTGTAGAGACCTATAAACCATCGTAGCTCTTTGCATTTGTTGCTGGCAGGCAAGATTTTTCCATCCTAGGAGTTCTAATAGATTACCAGCATCTACGTCATAGTTTGAATAGGTCAAAACACGAGCTGCTGTGTTTTGTAGCTTTTGTAGTTTATTCTGCAGAGTTATCCCACAGTTTCCCCAAACAATGTTGCAGTAGTCGAAGTGTGGCTGTATCAATGCTTGATAAATTAAGTATAAGGTCGCTTGAGGAACGAGGTGCCTAATTCGTTTCATGGCCCCAATACCAGAAGCGACTTTCTTTGTGACTTTCTCGATGTGGTCACTCCAGCCAAGTTTGTCATCAATGAAGATCTTTAATTGCAAGTGCTGGGGAATCCGTGAGAGTACTTAGCCTCTGTCTAGATCCGATAAGCATAAATTCAGTTTTAGTCATATTTAGAGTGAGTTTGTTTGCTTTCAGCCAATTGTAAACGTTTTCTAAATCTTGGTTTAGATATAATTGAATGTCGTCTGCATTATTTCTTGCGTAAGTAAGGTGGGTATCGTCAGCATACATCCTCGGCTCGCAGTTTAAGAGACAATTTGGAAGATCGTTAATATATAACAGAAATAGTAGTGGTCCCAGGATCGTCCCCTGGGGAACACCACAACTTAAAAGACAACTTTTTGAGAGCGATCCGTTAATAGAGCACATTTGGGTACGATTCTCTAAATATGACTTAAACCATCGATGTGCATTACCATATATGCCATAATTGCTTAATTTTGATAAAAGTAGTCCGTGGTCAACTGTGTCAAAAGCCTTTTTTAGATCTAAGAAAACAACGGCATTGACTTTACCACGATCGATATTATACGCCCAAGCGTCAGTGGCTTCAAGGAGAGCCGTGACAGTTGAGTGAATAGTACGAAAACCTGATTGATATTTACAGATGATTTCGTTTTCATCTAGATAGGCATATAATTGATCATAGACGATTCTTTCAAAGACTTTGGCAACAACTGAGATAACCGAAATTGGACGATAATTGTTTAGATCGTCCCGATCACCCTGTTTAAAAAGTGGGGTAACCTTTGCGCATTTCCAATCATCTGGAAATATACCTTGACTTATTGATTGGTTAAAAATATCACGGATAGGTATACAAATGAGATCAGCACATTCACGAATGAGCCTAGCAGATATCTTGTCAAGGCCAGCTGCCTTTGACTTATTTAGTTGATTTAAAAGTGAAAGAACTTTTTCGATACTAGTTGGACGTAGCTGGAACCGTTTATCTGTGCCTGTAAGATATCTCTGAAAGCCATCACTATCTGAGGAATCAATATTGCTGGCAAGGGTTGGACCGATAGTAGCAAAATGATTATTAAAATGGTCAGACAGCACAGTTGGATTTGTTATTGATACTCCATTTACTTTCAGGGATGTTACCGATTTTTTCCCAGATTTCCGCGACGTGAGTTCGTTAATAGTCTGCCAGGTCTTTTTAGAATCGCCTACATACTCGTTAAAACTATTTTGATAATAGGCTTGCTTAGCTAGTCTAATTTCGTTATTTACTAAATTACGCCGCTTTTTAAAAAGCGCCCAATCATTTGAATCATTGGAATTACATGCTTTTATTTTCAGAACATCTCGATCATGCATTCGCTTCTTAAGTTCATGAGTAATCCATGGAGAGCTACGAGTGCGAACACGTATAGTTCTCAAGGGAGCATGTTTGTCAACAATAGATAAAAACAAACATTTCCAATTTAGCCACACTTCATTTGGATCAGTTGAATGGTATACTTGGTCCCAACATTGAGACATAATGTCGTCCCGAAAATTTGTTCGATCGAATTTTCGAAAATTTCTGTAGGTAATAGCATTATGCCCGTTAGATATTCCATTTGTGGATAATTTTCGATAGGCAAAGACTATGCTATGATCGCTAATACTAATATGACGGACTCCTGAGCATACAACGTTATCGGGACAATTAGTATAGATTACATCAATTAAAGTTTTAGACGTAGAAGTTATTCTAGTTGGCTCAGTTACAAGTTGCTGCAATCCATATATATCAGTAATATTCTTTAGTCTGCATGTATTATTGTCATATCGAGTAGCAATCATATCGCAGTTGAGGTCTCCCATTAGAAAGTATTCAATATTTTCGGAATTGAGCTTCCCAATTAAGGTTTCGAAGGGAGAGAAAATACCAATAGGGGAATCAGGTGGTCTGTACCACGTGGCAACAACAAACGGTTTAGATCTTGGTTTTTGAATTTCTCACAAAGAAACATACTCCTCCTCCACCATTTGAAATTCTGTCACGTCGAATAATATCATAACCAATAATATTTACCTCATTGTCACTAATAGTTTCATTTGACTTATAGTGCATTTTCTTGTTAGAATAGTTTTTTCTTGGGACTAGTTCTTGAAAGACATAAAAAATTTTTAACATCAAATATTTGGGGGGGGAGGTGTAGGCAAAGTTTTGCTCTCTTTTACGTATAGAGAAAATGTTGTACTATTTATTAAATAACGCTTCTAAGTTCATTTTTTGGATAATAGACATTAGTTTGATACGTGTTTTATACATTCTGTTTCTTTCTTTTTTAGATATTTTTTAAATTTTAATTTAAACGAAAAAAAAAGGAAATCCAAGATGGCGGATCCAAGATGGCGGATCCAAGACGGCGGACAATAATTTCAAAAATTATAGTTTTATCGCCTTTTTTTGCTTTTTCACGCTTTACAAGTATGTCCTTGTTTGTATTTATTATGTTTTTTATATTAAAGAGATGATTTTACAGTCATATTTGATATTTTAAGTATCTGGATGGAAAAATATTAAAGAAACGTCGGAAAAACAAAAATAACGTCATTGTGACGTCATAATTGGGTGTGGCAGGTCAATACTGGGTGTGAGGTTTCCTTGTATGGAGATCAACATTGTTTGAAAATTTCATGGTCCTAGCCTCACTGGTTCCAGAGATATGAAGGGGGGGATCCGAGGAGCCCCCCCCCCCCCCCCAGTCACAGATTGCCTAAAAAAGCCCAGTCTGAATAGGGTTAAAATATCAAATATAACTGTAAAATCGTCTCTTTAATATTAAAACATAATAAATACAAACAAGGACACACTTGTAAAGCGAGAAAAGGCAAAACAAGGCGATAAAACTATAATTTTGAAATTATTGTCCGCCATCTTCGATCCGCCATCTTGGATCCGCCATCTTGGATTTCCTTTTTTTTCGTTTAAATTTAAATTTAAAAAATATCTAAAAGAGAAAAGGATCAGAATGTGTAAAACACGTATCAAACTAATGTCTATTATCCAAACAATGAACTTAGAAGCGTTATTTAATAAATAGTACAAAATTTTTCTTTATAAGTAAAAGTGAGCAAAAATTTACCTACCCCTCCCCCAAATATCTGATGTTAAAAATTTTTTATGTCTTTCAAGAACTAGTCCCAAGAGCAGAGGGGCATTTTGTCTGCGCATGCTCCATAAAGAGTCTTTTAATAAAAGTAACCGCTGGTATGCGCCTGCTCCGCGTGCACACCAAAAAAAAAATGGCGGTCTACGCAACAAAATGTTTGATCATCTTTCTTCTTTTTGTTTGGTTACGTGTTGGAGACTGCTGTTAAAAAATCGAAAAATGGTTGTGTGGTTTGTGGGAGAAAGTCCCAACAGAGCCCTTGGCAAAATGCTAGCCGCATACAGTAATGATTTTGAGGGTTATTTTGGAACAAATTCGACAAGTGAAATAAAGGACGGAGATATTTTTGTGAACGCTGCAGACGAGCTGTTCAAGAATACCGTCGCTCTGAAAAGTCCTTCCATCACATAAGTACTGTCTGTAAGTCATTATTGAATATTTCAAGTGCCTCTTTTTCCGAGGACAATGGATTCTTTAACTCAATCGACAGCGGGTATGAGGAAAAAACGAGGGTCACTGATTTTCAAAAAAGGAAGAGTCAGATAGTGCTAATAAGGTGGCAGCTGTACCTAAGTAAACATTCTTAGAAACGGAGTAAAAATTAAAGATATTATCAGCGAGTAAGAAACCTTGTTTGCATAATTTGCTTTGAATATTTTACTGGAAGCTGTAATTATCTTCATTTGGCAGTTGGAAAACATTTTAGTGGCACAATTTTAAGGACATCTCAAATTGAAGAGTATAATAACCTCAAGCAATGTTGTCCGATGTAACCACCTCTTAACTGCTGCGACGTGCAATGTTTTTAAGGGGGTAGCTAGTAGCCTGCTTAATAAAATAGTAATAATAATAATATGTGAGTTGCATGGTGACCAATGGGATGGGAGAACAATCTGCAATAACAATATTAATGCTGGGATTTGGAATTTATTCCTCTTACAACTGATTGGTTTCACCTCAATATATTTTAAAAATAATGCTGGTGTTCATGCTTTTTTGATCAGCTATTTAAAACACAGGAGCATCTCCCATGAGAGATAACCGTTACTGATCTTAAGACTGCTTGGTTATGAGACAATCACTTTTAACTTGAAAAACTGAAAATTTTACAGAAGGAAATATTTTAAGGTTATTCCAACATTGACACCCTGTACTTTTATTGAAAAATCTCCAGTATCTCAGATGCTGATATGAGATTAATAATAACCTGATTATTTATAAAGCCTGGTTCATGCACCAAACTTTTCATGAGCTGAACTTAATTCATATTTAGGTTGACCCAAATCATTAAAATACTATCTAATAAAAAATCGATCCTTGCCTCAAATTACATTTAATAATTTATGCAGTCGATTCAGCTCATGTAAAATTTGGTTTCTGACTCAAACCTGGTCCACAGTCAAATATTCAATCAAACAGTTGATTCAGATGCCAAATATTTATGCACTTAATTCAAGGTATTTGCTTTGGCTTATGAGAAGTCTGGCATCTTAACCGGGCCTAATAGTACTTTATTTTTAAACTTTGGTTGACTTTGAGTGTTAGACACCCTTTTAATTTTCAAGTGATCAGCATTTAATTTCTGGGACTGGGACACAGTATATATTACATATTATAAAATGCTCAAGGAAATGCGCGCGCTATGATTGGTTAAACCGAGTTCATTATAACTCAATAAAGCACACGCGCGACGTAAGGTTCATTATAACCGTTTTTATTTTATAAAAGAAATAAAAAACTTGTTCCTTGTGCATTGTTGAGTTATATAAGCACCAGTGTTCTCCTTATCAGGCGTTAACAGGTGAAATTTACCGCTTGAAGCAAACTTTTTTAACGTCTGCAATTACTTGGAGGTTTTTGAAATTCAACAAAGTGTTGTGCAAGGAATTAATTATAAAATTCTTGTAAGTTGTTTCACCTATGAAAGTCAATAAATGGTGCTTATATAACTCAATAATGCACTCGGCGCATTTTTTATTTCTTTAGTATACAATGTCAAACAGACAGGTTACTAGAGCAAAGAAAAATAATCATGCATCATTTTGTACATGTGTGTAATTATTACATCTGCATCTTGCATGTATAATATCAGTAACACATATGCGTCTGTGATGCCTAACTGGTTCACAGCAGAATTTGTTAACACCCTGAACTTGAAAGACACAGAATCAACACACATCAACATTGTGATGTGGCAATGTTAGAACAATGCGGGAAACAGACAATTTACATCAACTGGATTTTGTCGAGCTACAGTGTACAGACTGAAGTCAAAGAAGGACTTTGATACTGCATATGATATAGTAATGAGCACAGGTTTGGCTTTCTTATGAGGCCAATTCTATTGTAGGGAGATCATATATCCTGGGTTGACCAATAACAACAACAACAACAAGTTTTATTTCAAATTAAAGTTTTAGTTACAAATGTTTTGTCCGCAATTAGCAAGGGCTATTCGAGGCGGACACAGGAGAAATGATTTAAAATATTTCAAATGATCACTTCGTATTCATATCCATCGTCCTTTAAGGCTGGTGACAGTCGTCACATCAATGACAGCCTGCCTGAGAATATCACTGGACAGCCATCCATTTTGTCCATTGTCCAACTATCGGGCCACTTCACATCTCTCTAAAAAGCAGAGAACATGTTTTTAATTCATCTCATCCTATTTTTAAATCAATATATGAACAATTTTCCCCAGAAGTAAATTGGCAGATACTCTTAAGCCCTAGTGAGTAAGCCTAATCTTGGATGTTGTCTATGACTATGGGGGCTGGACACTGATACAGTCATGAAGAAGTGTTCAAGATTCAAAGACCTTCAGTATGGAACTCTTTTAATCTGTTGGTCAACTATATTCCTTTAATCTGGCCTCTTAATTTACAGCATTTCCTTTAAACTGAATAATTTCTTAGAATACTATAGAGCAATACTTAGAATTTGGATTATGTTCACCTGCCTGAAACACTGCTACTTCGTATCACTAATAATACATACCACTTCAGCCAAAGTACACTATGCCAAAAATTGTCACTGTATCTGATTTACAGATGTTCCTTAACATTCATTTCTTTTAAATACAACTGACAGTACAGTTCATCTTACAAGACAGCAAATATAATATTTCTGTAGGGTCTGTTCTAAGAGTTGTTGTTCTGATAACAACATTGTGAGGTACACCATATAAATAAAATTAATCACACTGATGGAAACAGAAGCCCATAAAATGCCCTATCATAATCATAATTCACCTTGCTCATAAAAAAACACGAACACAGAAGTTCTTTAAGAAATTAATGGCACCACTGACATATTGGGAAGCAGCAAGCCTAAACTAAATAGCATTATATTTTTAAAAAAAAATTCTGCAAAGCGTAAAAGATCGATTCTTTTGTGCAACTGCATCTTTCAGTGTTGGCAAACACATTAAGACTGTGTGTATGTCAAAGGATGATCTTTAGTTTTCAGTTCATAATAAACTTTATCTTATAACAGAAATATTGCATTTCCATAGTATGTACTGCAGTATATGGAGTTGTTGAAGAGTAAATCACAAATCTGAATATTGTAACATTTTGAAGAATTATAAACAAGACATTACCAATACAACGAAAAGGACCAAAAAGTGTTCCAGGTTTCATTAACCCTATTCAGACTGGGCTTTTTTAGGCAATCCGTGACTGGGGGGGGGGGGGGGGCTCCTCGGACCCCCTCTTCATATCTCTGGAACCAGTAAGGCTAGGACCATGAAATTTTCACACAATGTTCATCTCCATACAAGAAAACCTCACAACCAGTTTTGACCTGCCACACCCAATTATGACGTCACAGTGACGTAATTTTTGTTTTTCCGACGTTTCTTTGATATTTTTCCATCCAGATACTTAAAATATCAAATATAACTGTAAAATCATCTCTTTAATATTAAAACATAATAAATACAAACAAGGACACACTTGTAAAGCGAGAAAAGGCAAAAAAGGCGATAAAACTATAATTTTAAAATTATTGTCCGCCATCTTGGATCCGCCATCTTGGATCCGCCATCTTGGATTTCCTTTTTTTTTCGTTTAAATTAAAATTTAAAAAATATCTAAAAGAGAAAAGGATCAGAATGTATAAAACACGTATCAAACTAATGTCTATTATCCAAACAATGAACTTAGAAGCGTTATTTAAGAAATAGTACAACATTTTTCTCTATAAGTAAAAGTGAGCAAAAATTTACCTACCCCTCCCCCCCAAATATTTAATGTTAAAAATTGTTGATGTCTTTCAAGAACTAGTCCCAAGAAAAAACTATTCTAATAAGAAAATGCACTATAAGTCAAAAAACAAGATCTTAAAATAAAAAATTCACCATATTTTAATATTTTGAAAACCTATGTGTCAAAAACCGGTTGCCATGGCAACATGGTTAATCACACTGACATGTTATAGATACCAAAATGTCCCTAGATAAATTCTAGGAAAAGTCAGAAAATTGCAGCCTCATAGCAATTTCGGTGTGAGAGTTATTACAATTTTACTGGAGGGGGGGGGTTCCAAAAGCCCCCCCCCCCCCCAGTCTGAATAGGGTTAAGGTAAAAATGTCAAACAGACAGTGTCAGCATCAGGCATAGATCGATAGAAGTAAAGTGAGAGTCTGAGGGCCTGTTTATATGGTCTCGGGTACCCGAGACAAACCCCCCCCCCCCCCCCCCCGAGACAACTTTGCCGAGTGTTTATATGAGAAATGTTGTCCCTGCTGACCGAGTTAAAAGTTGACCCTACTTAAGATAAGATAAGATAAGATAAGATAAGATAACTTTATTTATACACGGTATTTCCATCAGCTTAAATTATCATAATCAGCTAACTACCTAACTTCCTAACTACAAATAAGAGGTACAATATAAAAAATAAAAACTGCTTTTCATGGAGGCCGTGTTCAAAAATATTATTTAAAACTTTACTTAAAAACTATGGCGACTTAGTTTTGTCTTAAATTCGCTTAAGGAAGACGCTAGTCTTAATTCTGTTGGTAAGTTGTTCCACAACTGAGCTCCACTGTATGAAAAACTTCTTTTCAGATAATCAGTGCGAGGTTGTGGAAGAACTAGTTTGTTTTCGGTATTCCTTAAACGATAAGCATTCGCGTTATCGCGATAAACAAATCTTGATAGTAGATAATCTGGTATCATCCCATGTAAGGTCTTATACATCATGATAGATTTCATTTCTAATCTTTGATGACATAGTTTACGCCACCCTAATGCCCGGAACACATCATCCAAATTACTATCGTAGCTCGCAGACATTAAAATGCGGGCTGCGCGATTTTGAAGCCTTTGAAGCTTTTCAGAAAGGCCCTTGTTACAGTTTCCCCACACCACACTGCAATAATCAAAGTGAGGCTGAACAAGGCTATTATAAACTTTGATTAAAATGTTAAATGGGATAAGATGCCGTATCCGTTTAATTGCACCAATGACGGAAGCAATCTTTTTACAGACATTTTCAATATGGCATTCCCAGTTTAAGGTTTGGTCGATGTAGACTCCAAGGGATTTAGCTGATGCTACTTGTTCTACAGCGTTATTATTTATAGTAAGAGAAGGGCTTTCTGAAAATTGTGACAACTTCTGCCTTGATGCAATAAGTATAAACTCAGTTTTTGTCAAATTCAGGGTAAGCTTGTTAGCCGATAACCATATGTATACATTACTTAAGTCATAATTAAGGCAATCATTTATATGCTTAACGTCTGCACTAGCAAACGTCAAGCTGGTATCATCAGCGTACATCCTGGTTTGTGAATACATCAGGCAATTTGGTAAGTCGTTAATATATAACAAAAACAGAAGAGGTCCTAAAATTGTTCCTTGAGGAACACCACATCTCAACAATTTCGGGGTTGACTTACAGGAGTTGATGTGACAAATTTGAGTTCTATTATCTAAGTAAGAAGCAAACCATTTATAACTGGACCGACGAATCCCATAGTATTGCAATTTCTTTAACAAAATATCGTGATCAACTGTATCAAAGGCCTTTTTGAGGTCCAGAAAGACGACAGCGTTGACAAAACCACGATCAATGTTCATGGCCCAACTATCAGTAGCTTCAATTAGTGCCGTAAGTGTGGAGTGCAAGGAACGAAAACCAGATTGATAACCAGTAAGAAAGCTATTCCTAGTTAGATACTGATATAATTGGTCGTAGATTATCCGTTCGAAAACTTTGGCCACGACTGGAATTATTGATATCGGTCGATAATTTGTCGGATCAGAACGCTTCCCGGAATTTTTATACAACGGAGTGACTCTAGCAGATTTCCATTCATCAGGGAAGATGCCGGTTATTAAGGATTGATTTAATATATGAGAGAGAGGTTCTGCTAGTAAATCGGGGCATTCCCTTAAAAGTTTCGCTGAAATATTATCTAATCCAGTTGCCTTTGACTTACAAAGTTTTGATAGTAGTGTAAAAACGTGTGTTGGTGTTGTTTTTTCAAATATGAATTCTTTATCAGTTTCAGTAATAAATTCTTCGAAGGATTTATCAACTTCAAATACATGTCTACTAAGATTTGGCCCAATTTCCGTAAAAAAGGAATTTAACATTTCTGCAACATCTGTTTGGTCTTTAGAATTTAACCCATTGTATTCCATTTCATTGATAACGGTTTTATTCGACTTACGCGAGGTCAGTTCGTTAATAGTTTTCCATGTTTTGCGTTGATCTCCCGAGCAATTACTGAAGGCATTTTTATAGTAAGCCTGTTTGGCGCTGTTAATTTCCCGATTTACTTGATTTCTCACCATTCGAAATTGTTTCCAAATAGATGGATCATTTGTTTTAATAGCTTTTCTTTTAAGGCGGTCTCTGTAATTCATCCGCTTTTTTAAAATAGTAGTAATCCACGTTGATTTTGAATTACGCGTCCGTTTGGTCTTCATTGGTGCATGTTTTTCGCAGACAGTTAAAACCAAAAATATAAAAATAAATAAATATTCACAACGCTGCGTAAATTTTCAAATCTAAATACAGCTATCGTATACCTGTTCGTTTGATTTTCTTTAATTCGTTCGATCACTGTGGGCTTTGCTGATTTACATTTTACTTCGTTGACGTGAATTTGTGTTCTTAAACCTAACATCTTGGCTTTTCGTGACACCCAGGACATCGTGAGTTGTCCCGGGTAGGCGAGACAAAGTGTTTATATGAGAAAAAGTTGTCCCGCCTGCCTGGGTTACCCTACCTGACGAGGCGAGATAACTCGCCCAACCGAGTTGTCTCCACCCCCCCCCCCCCCCCCCTCCCGAGACAAGTTATGATTCTCATGTAAACGGTTGGTTGAATTTTTCAAAGAAATAAGTGAAAAGTTAGCTCGCCCAGGGTAACTCGGGGGGAGGGTTGTCTCAGGTACCCGAGACCATATAAACAGGTCCTGAGGAATCCTTCCCAAACAGCCCTCTACCCTACGTTTGATTTGTGTTCCCCTTCATAAAGCCTATTGACTACATGTATATTGTGTTTGTGGTGAAGCTACCAATTTGATCAATATCTTTGCAGCAATAGAAATACATATATTTTATGTGCTGATAATTTTGTTCCATAACGTTTCCTTTGTACAAATGTATGATAAACAGATACAACTAATTGTCAATTCAGTTCGAACTTTAATTTGATTCGCATTCCTCTCTGATCTGGGGTTAAAAAATACACAAACCAACGTCCATTCTGCCCTGTAGAATATTTACAATTTAATAATTTAGTATTTTAATTCTTGCATTTGTTGTATCACTCGTCTCATATTTGCAGAGCCAGAGCAGGCTTGCTAAAGTTAGTCTGTGAGCTTTGATATTTGACTCAAAATTCTGTTCGCAAGGCAGAAGCATGCTAATGAAATAAACACGATAGAATAAAGCTGACGCCATTCGTTCAGAATACTACAGGTACAAACAGAAAACGGCGGTAGTTTGACCTCATGAGAAAAAGGGAACGCATTTTTCTGGGATAAATAAACTAGATAGAGCGAATGAGAAAATAAATAAACAATAAGCTGACAGTGGTTTTGGATTGGGGGGACCATGAAATAAATAAGTTCTACTTAAGTTTTTACTCAAGTTGGCACTTGACGACAAAAAGGGCAATTACAAAAATTCCCACCAAAACACAGGAAAAAATAAGCCAAAGTCGAAGTGAATTGAAACGAGACTATAACTGTGGCTAAGATAGATGACTACCTACCTTACACAACAGACTTGGAGAGCAACAAGATCAAAGCTTGTCGTGAGCCACGACTTGGAAAATCCACCAGTAAGAGCATTTCAATCCTAACGCTGGAACGTTTTTTAAAACCTTGAGTCCTAAGCGACTGAAAAGAGAAAGAAAAGACAATGTTATTTTAAGTGATTTGAAGCTGGGGGGCCGCCGGAAACTTTATGCAAATTTACTTCGAACTTGAAGTAAAACAAGCTCAAATTCCAAATTTCCTTCTTTCATAGGATCGTTTATCTGACGATCGTCTCAATATACAAACTCGTGATTCATAAGAATAAAGCTTCAGCATCTTACGACTAACCTTCACTGTTTGTCGTCTAATGTGAACATCTTGAACTTCGATAAATCAAATGTCAAACGCCACTTCTTCGGGCTTTTTTCTCGTTCTGTTCGCACTTTGATCATTCAAATATCCTCATCCGAAGTCCCAGCAAACACTATGAGTATCCAAAGCGTTAGAGATGTATGTAAACTTGTTATATTCTTTCATCTCTCTTGAAAAAATCTATCTAAAAGCGTAGATCGCCCAGTTGAAAACCCGCGGAAGCGCGCTCAAAAATTACAAATGGCGCAGTGGTGCAATGTTCCAATTTCTCCCGCGCATGCGCAGACAAAATGCCTATGTGCTGTCCCAAGAAAAAAATATTCTAATAAGAAAATGCACTATAGGTCAAAAAACAAGATCTTAAAAGAAAAAAAATTCACCATATTTTAATATTTTGAAAACCTATGTGTCAAAAACCGGTTGCCATGGCTACGTGGTTAATCACACTGACATGTTATGGACACCAAAATGTCCCTAGATAAATTCTAGGAAAAGTCAGAAAATTTCAGCCTCATAGCTATTTCGGTGTAAGAGTTATTACAATTTTACTGGTGGGGGGGGGGGGTTCGAAAAGCCCCCCCCCCCCCAGTCTGAATAGGGTTAACTACTGTTACACTGAAAAATGCATTAGCTCTGAAAACGTATCAGCAAAGTTAACAACTGGTTTGATATCTCCCGAGTTTGAGTTGCTTGCCCCCTCAGAAATCTCGTGGCAAATTTGTATAATAACATTACAAAAAACAACATGGCGGCTATCCTGAATAAGGCCTATTGTCTGGGTGTATAAATTCCACATTTCATTTATACTTGGTTTTGTTAACTGCTCGGTAATTTTTCGGAAATTCAGAGTTTACGACGTGGTATGGTGTGAAAAGGGTTATTTTTAAAATGTCTAAGTTGCGAAATTATACAGTTTTGAGGAGGGGCAAAACTTAATGATTAATTAGACTTGGGGCAAAGTGTATTTGAAGCGTACTTTGATTTTTTTAGGAAACAAAGGTGTTCATACTAACATATAGCACCACTTGTACCTTAAATAAATTTTGTTCTAAATTCACTCCCGCCCTTATTTTACACTCTTCAGTTTCCAATTTCTCGTCTTGCTTCTTCTTATTTTAATCTGCACTTTATAGGCAGCTCAGGCTTCATTTGACACTAGCCGCGTTTGTGCGTGTGTGTGTGTTTTCGTGAACTTGAAAAGCTGCTTCCCATTGTCAGTTTTCGTGTGGATTGTTGGTAGGAGCAAAACAAAAGATTCCTCGACGTAAAATTTTAAGGAATGACACGGCATCGGCCCAAAGGTTCGTCGGGAGTCCAGGAGGTTGTAGCAGCTGGATTTTTGGCAAGCAGTTGTCAATGAACAAAAAGCAAAATGCTAATATCTCCGGTAAATTAAAAGGGACGAAAAGGGCATTTTTCGGAACTTGGAATCAAGTGTGTTACACGTATTTTCAAATTTAGTTGAGATAATCTTCTCATCTGACGGTAAGTTCGGATTCCTCAAAAACACCAGATGAAAGTTGAAACGCAATAAAACTGAAGTTATATTAGTTACCGCGGCGATTTCGATAGTCACGAAACGCTTTTCCCATTTGGTTGACTAGCACTAACTAAAGTTAATAGATTACGTTGATTTGATTGGATAAGGTTTTTACCCTACTCGAGTGCGCACTTCGGCATGTAAATATTTTTTTGCGTAACAACGTATCGGCCACTGAAATGTGGAATGACACACGTTCACACACTTAACCCTCGGACGTACAAGGGGGGGGGGGGGGGGGGTGGTTGTCGCACGAACTTAAGGTTTTTCTCCGATATTTTCAAGACCATTTAACACTAGCACATGTCATTTTCAGTAGTTGTTTATTTGTCCTTGACACACAATTTGGTAAAGTTTGTTGACAACCAGTTGCTATGGTAACGATATATGACGTCATATAGTAACATGTGGTCAACCCATTTTTGAAGAGAAAAGCGTGTTTTTCACTTTTTTTCAGCGAAAAAACATATAAAATGCTACCGAAAGCATCAAAATGTTTGATTGTATGTTATTTTGCAACTCTAGCAGAAAATATTTGCATTTCCGAATTTTTCTGATAAATTTGAACTTTTAGCAAAATCCAAGATGGGAGGGGGGTGGGGGTTAACACCCCCCCCCCTTACGTGTACGTCCAAGGGTTAATGTACTACTTAAGAGCACTTCAAGTGCTCTTCATCATGATCAAATGCCCAATGTAGAACCAGAATATGTTGTAATTTAATGAACAAAAATCCAAAAAATAAACAATAACAAAGGTGCTTAATAACGTATAAATGAAAGTGAAGAGACACTTACAATCTGTTATATCCAAATGGAAAAGAGAAAGAGAAAATATATTAGCAGGGATAATGTTTAATAACCACATTAATTAATATATATAGATAGGCTTAGCCTAACAGCGGAGCTCTCTGAACAGAAACGATGATGATAAGCTTAACTTAGGTGAAAGGTCGGAAGCACAAGAAAAATTAGAATTAAGATTGATGACCAGGCTATTAATTTTAGCAATTCTCAAAAACAGTAAGCTTATTACGAGACCGTCTGCACAGAACATTTAGACTGCACAAATTCCACAAAAGCTCACTGTTTGAGAAATGTGAAACCTCTCTTGAGTAGCAAACCGTGAAAAAAAAGCAGGAAAAAACGATTTTGCAAACCGTTTTCTCCGCTAAACACAACAGTGTTTTTTTTTCTTTTAAAATGTTTTATTTATCAATAACAAATCCCTAAAGTTTACAATATTATCCTGAGAGGTTAGTCATTTCCGGTTACAAGGCATCCTGAGTTAAAGCTAGTCATTTCCGGTTACAATAATACAAGGTCAGTTCCGGTTTGCAGTCCTTTCTGGTTTGCACATGATTACTTTAGTCATTTTTGGTAATGAATGATGAGTTGCCAGTAGCTAAATTATTAGAGTCAGAAGCTTTGACTGTTGTATTTCACAAATATTCGGATGACACCACAAAGCAGAAAATTTCTGTTCGCGGTGGGGGGGGGGGGGGGGGGTACTCCCATATATGAGCTATATAGGTATGTGCCGCTGTGAAAGGTATGGTTTTTAGGCAGTTTAGTCTGGGATAGGGTATAGTAATCAGAGATTTTTGGTCTAGAATAGGGTATCATTTTCTACGAAACTGATCAGTTGCATGAAGAATTTAGTCTAGACGAGGTTTACTGACAAATGGCATTTAATAATCGGTAAGGTGTGCTGTATGACATTTTTACTGACCCCTGGTATCTTACACTGTGATAGTGAATGAGTTTCTGCAAAATAGCGAGTCTAGAAAAGGTCTAGGATAGGGTAGGATTTTTCGGTGTTTAGTCTAGAATATGGTTGCAAAATGCAGCTAAAATGGTCTAGTATAGGGTAAGGGTGTCAGAGTCCTAGCAGCACACCCCCGCCCAAAAATTTGCAAAGTACCCCCCCCCCCCCCTCGGTCAATTTGCAACTGTGTTGTGATGTCATTCCTTATGTCCCTTACAGTGGCCCGAGAGTTCTCGGTGCTATTGTGAAAAGTTGCTTTATTTCGAAAAACCCCGTGCTCGCATGTCATTCTCGTCGACAGCAGAAGTCCGTTAGGTAAAAGAAAATAGTCTTAACATTAACTAAAAACCTAGTATTGAGTAGTGCTGATAGGGTGGGAGTGAAAACACCCCACACCCTTCCACAGGTTCAAATTTTAATCTAGCTTGGAAAGGCGTGGTAAACAGTTATCTGGTTCCACATTTGCAGTACCATTGCTAAACCAGACACCCAAGATTCGCATTCTTGACACCCACGTCAGGCCATAAGGAGTGTCCGGACTTCATGGCTTAAGTACTCTTTGCCACATTTAATTTAGTCCCTGTACCTGTCTCGTATTTGTGAAGTAAGGTAAACAATTAGTCTAAAGAAAAAATGTCATTTACAAAACATGTGGAGTTATCCACATATTGGCGAATTTTAAAACGCTTTCCTCAAGCTTCTGGAAGGAGAAAACGTTCAATAGTATCATCCTTTCTTATAGTGGTAGTCAAAACGTCTGCGCATAAAATGTACAAAAGTGGAGACCGGGGATCTCCCTGCGTCACCCCCCACTCGAGTGGAATTTCTTTAGTCAAAAAACCATTAACTATAATTTTCATATTTGCTTGACAGTATAATGTAGATATTCAGCAAGATACCAGTTTCATTGGTAATATTTATATAATCTAGAGGGTCACGCAAGAGAAAGAAATTCTCAAAAATCGTCCTACCTGGGAAGGAACAAGTTTGACCTTCTTGAAATAATCGAGGGTAACACTTTTGAAAGTTTGTAAGAACTTTTGAACAAATTTTGTAATGAACATTGAGTAGCGAAATGGCCGGGCCACCAATTTTTGAGGTTTTTCTTATCATCTTTCTTGTAAAGTAATCTAGTCACGCTTCCTTGCATTGAATCACTGAGAGAATTATTTTCCAAACTAAATTTATAATTTCGAACAGAATAGGGCCTAAAAGATCCCAGAATTTATCGTAAAATTCTTGAGGTAATCCGTCTGAACCGGGGGTTTTCCCTGAAGAAAGTCCACGCATTGCGTGCGTAATTTCAGCCAAAGATAAAAATCCTTCGCAGGATAAAATTTCGCTCTCACTTAATCTGTTTTCAAGTTTGTTCAAAAATTCGGTTTGGACTGTCAAATTAACAGGTTCTTGCAAGTACAAATTACGGTAAAAATCGAAATGAGCCGGAGAAAAGGAACAAGCTTAACTAAGGTGAAACTTAATTAAGGTGAAAGGTCGGAAGCACAAGAATTAAGATTGACGACCGGGCTATTTTCAATTTTAGCAATTCTAAAAAAAAACAGAATTACCCGACAGTCTACACAGTACATTTAGACCGTAGAAAAGTTCACAAAAACAACTTTTCTCTGTCTAGAATAACTAGTACGACTACTTTCCGAATAAAATACAGTTTTCGTTTGTCAAAAATTGCCCGAGAAACTGATTTGGAAATCAAAATTGCAAAAATACACAAACATGTTTGCATAACGCGAGGCGACGCGAGTGAAGACAGAAAATCTAAGTCTTGTTTTGTTTACATAAAATCGCTTTTCAATCTATGTAATGAATGAACAAACACATAAAAATGGACAACACAATCTTCTTTCGAAAAATGTTATTCAAATCTCCATAAGTTTATGTTTAAAAGCAAAACGCGAACCATTAAGAGCTCATGATTCGAGGCCGAGATGTCTCCGATGAAAGAAATCAAAACAACTGAATTTAATTGAGCGCGTTATAAACAATTCTCCCGAAAACTAGCGAGAACATAAAAAAGTCAATCACAGATTCATATCAACATAAATTCCCATCGAAAAATGTATTTTGTTTTACCTTTAAGTCCATCCACTGCTTGGAAATTGTTTATTTAAAATCTCCGCTTCCTCAGTTCTGAAACCCGAAGTGACAAACATCTTCCCGCATTGCTCCCATCCTCGAAGCAAGATTTTATCTCTGAAAGCTCTTCTATTTCCACTATAGTGGCTTCTGAGTATCCCATAATTAGTATCCCTGTCTTGAGTAGCAAACCGCGAAAAAATTCAAGAGAATAACGACTTTAATTTAAACGGTTTTCTCCGCTAAAACACAGCAGTGTTTTCCCAGGTGACGTGAAAATTGCAAAGATCCCGGTGTGGCGTCATACGCGCACGTTTTGCGACGGTCTACGCGCCCGCGAGTTAACCCTAAGCGACGGCGGCGTCGGGTGGCGTCGGCGGCGGTGTGACAACGCGCCCGCGAAACATTCCGCTAGCCATGACCATGAAAAATGACGGCCATGGGTTCTATGGTTCTCTGGTTCTATGAGTATGGGGCTGCGCAGCCTGGCCGCAAGAGCTCCGCTATAAAAGTGATAGAAGTTTTTTTGCTTAAAAAGCCAAGCAAAATACAAACCGAAAACTCTACTTCTGCATGCCTTTTGTCCTTTTACTTCCGCTTAACTATAGAAAATAGCCCTTATGCATGTTTACGTCCGAGACAATACCTAATTTCACCCCCAAGCCTCGCTTTCGAAGTGTAAACCTGTGACAATCTCATTAATGTATTCTCAAAGAAGCAAAGTGGAAAGTAATACCCACTCAAAAACAACGTGAACTTGTCAAAAGTTTACAAGGAATTTCGTACAAACGAGGCTTGGTGAATTTTAAGCTGGTGACGCCATAATGTATAAGGCCTAATACGCGGCATGTTACATCATTTCATGAAACATTTATTTTGTGTCTTTATAATCTTGCCATTTAATGTAACCATTATGTAAGTGCGACAGTTATAAACGAAATAAATTAAATCCAGCGTGCGAAATGAATGAAAGTGAAAACACTTACCAGCTGAATCGTTCGTAAAAGTCCATATGGAAAAGGAAAATAGAAAGTGACTTAGCATTGTAATGTTTTATAATTTGACTAGAAAGGTGATTCATGCTTCAAAAGCCTACTTGTCATAATTATTATTTCCACTGACATTTAAGGTTTTGTAAGCTACACACAAATTTAGAGTCATTCTCGTCCCCAGAGCTCCACGATTTTTTTTTTTAAATTGCGTCTCGTGTAGCTCTGGTAACGGACAAAAATTTGAATTTTTTGATTGGCCGTTTAAAAATGAATGTGCAACAAGGTAAAAAAAAAAATACGCCTCTACACATAAGGTTTTACTTTCGGTTGAATTTCAAATGTTGAAGTCCTATGACTACATCAACAAAACCAACGTTTTAATTTCAACGCATTCAACGACCAATGTCACCCAGTTTTGTTTGGTTTAGCAGGTAAAGATACGGCTGCTAAATTTCAAAGTATAATTGGATCTGATTGTCGCTAAATATAAGCGATTCATTTCCGAAAATATCAGTATGTGTCTTGGAAGACGAAGCTATAAGCGGCCACGAATATTAAAGAGGTATGTTGCTTGCAACAGGGACGAGTATTAATTAAAGGAGAGGCAGAAATCCTGAAGAAAGCCCAAATAAATATTACCACTAGGTTAACCTTTTTTGTACCCGTGAATATACGCGCATGCGTAATGAACGGGTTATCGGTAACGGCGACTGATACGCAAATGAGTCACTCGCTCACTCCTTCCATCAGCTGTAAACTTAGTGACGTATGCTTTGTTGCGAATGCGTTTTGTAACAAGAACAGCGTGAATCCAGCGATAACAATAACTAAATTGGTGTAAACGAATATAAACAACAATAAGCTTAAAGATGTTTCGTATTTGGAGTCTTTAATGCAACGTTAAAATCGATCTAAAAGGAATTTTCAACTGAGACACGCGTTTTGATGGTTATCTACATTTTTAAAAGTAATAAAATATATTCTATTTCAAGTCAGTGGTCACGGTGGTCAAGTGGTGTAGAGCGTGGACTCACATCTGAAAGGCCCCGGTTCGAATCTCGCTCGGGGCGTTTATTTTTTTTTCTTTCTTCTTCGGACTGAATATTATGAAAGTGATGTACTGTATTTTTATTTTTTGCGTTTGTCAAAAATCCTTACGTTTAATTAAAAAAAAAATATATTGAACCGTGACAGAGTGAAAACATAAGCTTACCGCATTGCGTTTAAACGCGTTACGCATTTCAAATTCACGGGTTGGCTCTGAGGAGCCTTTGATTAATAACAACAACAACAACAACAACAAAGCATTCTCTTAAGCAAGTTATATTTTCTTTATTAGGTAGTACTCTTTGCTACAACTTGAAATGCAAATCTAGGGAAACGAAGGTCACTCGAAGCCCAATTAAAATAACATGAAACGAATGCAAAACCAAAATTCCTCGATGTTTCTTACCACTGTTCGATGAAATAAGCCTAATCAATGACCACTGCGTGTCCATCAACAATCTTAAGCTATCTTAGCTGTCCCATCAACTGATTTGGTCGGCATGATATGATAGCGTTGAATGGCGAAACGATAAATACAGAGCTCCCAAACGGAAGAAATCGGTTGACTTATCGAGGAATTTCTAAAACCAGTAGGCAAAATACGAAGACAATCTTTCTTCTAAATAACAGCAGCAACGTAAAGCTTTTCTTTATTCCTTTTTAGCGCGATGTTTTCCTGTGATTGTTGTCTTGTACAGTCCTTTCGAACGCCATTCCACACACACACAACATTCTTGTCTCCAAAGCTCAACCAAACGAGACGAGGGCTCTGGGGACAAGAATGCACACACGAAAGGTTTTTTTTTATTATTATTATCTCCGGTTTCTGGCATTGAGCAAGCGCAATAGTACATTAATGCATTAGGCATGTGCTAACGGATGTCGTGGATTTTACGACATCCGGAAGGCTTTGGTCCCAGAGCCCTTCGTTTTGTCCGCTGACCAAACGAAGGGTTCTGGGGACGAGAATGATTTAGAGTAGGTTTATCACACAAACACGCAGATCAGGCCAGCCAAGAACACAGTTATTTAGTTAAAATGAATTTTGCGTTGTGTAAAAAGAGAAAGACACTTACGATCTGGTTTGTCGATAACGAGCCCCCATCCAAAAGAAAAAAGAAACAATCAATAATTAGCAAAGCTATGCTATATAATATACCTTTTTACCGATGCGGCAGGTATATTGATTTTGTCCTGTGTATCTCATAATGACTGTTAAAATTAATGTATTCCTTTCACTCAGTTAGCAATTACAATTATATTCAATGCTCATTATGGGAAGCCCAGAGGGGCAAAATTAATGTAGTTATAGTTATCGGTTAAAAGGTTAATCGAACTGTAATAATTTGTTTCAGGGCAAAATAAGATGCATAGTAACTAGTTCTACTGATCATTCACTTTCTTGTGCTAAAATCTGCCTAAAAAAGGGCAGGAAATCAGGATCAAGGGGAAGTCGTTTAAAGTATGCAAAATGCGCGCACCTTCTTCAGTGCATTCCGTCCCACAATTCTATGCGTACCGCGCTAGAACAAAGATCGACACGTTGGAACCAGACAGTGCCAAACAGTAATTTAATAGACGATATTCGTATTCTCGGTATTGAACTGGAACTAGCTTGCAATGGAGGCTCATGCGGGGCATTCTTTTCACATGCAAATATTTTTAATGATATTCCCCCGCATGAGCCTCCATTGCAAGCTAGTTCCAGTTCAATACCGAGAATACGAAAATTGTCTATTTAAGTTGGTACGATACAGTTTTCTGGAGACCATACTAACATTTTTCAATCGGCTTTTAAGCGGTCTTCTCCAAGTCAGATCAACGTGAAATTTTCACCACGTTTGGCAAGATATATTGTCTGGTAAAATCGATATTACCATGACGACGTCAAACAAGAAACTTAGAAATCGGTAAAAGTGAAATTTAGCGCGTTTAAGATTTCGCATTTAAAATCCCATATAGACATCTTAAAATATGGTATATGGCATATATATTTTGCAAGAATAAAAAAATTCTGTATGTTTGAATTCAAATAAATCGCAATAAAATAAACATTTCAAACCTTACTATTTGTGTACTGGTATTGAATTGATCGAGAGATTAACACTGGTTTTGTGAAATTACTTAATGATAGTGCCAAAAAGTAGCTTGATGTTATGTTTGTAAACCTTGAAAGTTTTGTTTACTTTCTCTTTTGCGATCTTGAGAACTACCATTTTTCCTAACATCGCTTCATGTGCAATTTTTGTGTATTTTTCGATTTTAATCGCTTTTGCAAAAATCTGAGAAACGGCTCGATGGATTTTTTAAAAACGTTAACCACGCATGCTTATTTTTTGCAAAATATTATCTGAAAGTTTCATTGACATTGATTCACTGGAACGCCCTTAAATTTATAGATGAAGACGACGTAGGAACCGGCCAAAACGTTTGCGTTACAAAGTTAATTTATTTTTTTAAGTTATGCTCAGTAATGATTTCAAATCAATGCACACTACATTCTTCCGTGATTGAAACATTGCAATGTACGCTCGTTGATGCAAATTTCTTTGCCTCTGTTTTCTTTTGCGTTCAAAACGCCTGCTGTAAAAACGTTTTCAAAGCGCAAAAGGGCATTTATTGCTCAAAATAATCCTAAAAAGAGACTTAAGGGAATCTGGAAAGTAGCAAGGAGAGTAATAAGGTACAATCATGCTCGAATATAGATAATAATAGATGCACAGCAGATCACAACGAAAGTATAAATCACGGAGGAATGCAGTGAGCAATGATTTGAAATCATTATTAAGCATATCTTAAAAAAGTAAATTTGTAACGCCATTTTTTTGGCCGGTTCGTACGTCGTCTTCACCTTTAAATTTAAAGGCGTTCCAGTGAATCAATGTCAATGAAACTTTCAGATAATATTTTGCACATCGGTAAGCATGCACAGTGAATGTTTTAAAAAAATCCACCGAGCCGTTTCTCAGATTTTGCAAAAGCGATTAAAATCGAAAATTACCTAAAAATTGCACATGAAGCAATGTTAGGAAAAATGGTAGTTCTCAAGATCGCAAAAGAGAACGTAAACAAAACTTTCAAGGTTTAGAAACATAACATCAAGCTACTTTTTGACACTATCATATCATTGAGGAATTTCACAAAACCAGTGTTAATCTCTCGATCAATTTATTACCAGTACACAAATAGTAAGGTTTGAAATGTTATTGCGATTTATTTGAATTCAAACATACAGAATGTTTTTATTTAATTCTTGCAAAATATATATGCCATATACCATATTTTAAGATGTCTATGTGGGATTTTCAATGCGAAATCTTAACACTTTCGCTGCCAAAGTCGACTTTTGTCGACATTTGGAGCAGCAGACATTGCACCACTTGTGACGTCATCAATTTCTACGTTGCCAGATAATTTTGATGCTCAACTGATACAGCGAGGATCGATCCATGCACACGTGCCTCCACTTTGAATATGGACCAAATTCTAGCAGAGTTAGTCGAAAAAAACATGTTCAAATATTGGTGCAAAATTAGGTGGTAAATTAGGTCAATACCCCTACAATTGAACAGCGCTTATGCCAAACCTTTTCCAGCCGATAGAAAGGTAATAGAGAGTAGAAGATAGGAAGAGAAGAAAGGGGGAGAAAAAGGGTAAGTAAAAGACGCAAAAAAATAATCAGTCGGGAAAGGTTCCGCAAAAAAAAAGTCTTTTTTGGCTTATGCGCATGCGCTAAACCTAAAAATTACACTTTTCAAGACGGAATCTAGTTCACACTGAAGCGTGAGTGTAGCAAATTGCTTTTGTAGCAATGTTTGTTGACATTTGGCCATGTTGCTCCCAAAAAAAACGATTTAACGGTAAAAAATACCCTTTTTTTAAAAAAAATTCAGCCGTGAAAGGGTTAAACGCGCTAAATTTCACTTTTACCGATTTCTAAGTTTCTTGTTTATCGTCGTCATGGTAATATCAATTTTACCAGAAAATATATCTTGCCAAACTTCAATAGACAATATTCGTATTCTCGGTATTGAACTGGCACTAGCTTGCAGTGGAGGCTCATGCGGGGGAATATCGTTAAAAATATTTGCATGTGAAAAGAATGTATTCAATACCGAGAATACGAATATCGTCTATTCAAAACTAGTTAGTGGTGGAAATTTCACGTTGATCTGACTTGGAGAAGACCGCTTAAAAGCCGATTGAAAAATGTAGGTATGGTCTCCAGAAAACTGTATCGAACCACCTTAAGCACTGCGAAATTACACTAACAGTCGTCATTTTTAGCATTATAGCGTCGTACTATCCTAGTTAGTAATTGTATAGGATATACGTTATATTTGTGTGTGTTGGATAACACTTACCGCCTTGTTTATTCCAAAGACACGGGCAAAAGGAAAAAAGAAAAGAAGAGAAAACCAATCATGAGAAGTCGCGTATTTTTCTAAATGATCTATTCTGTGGCTCATAGGACCACTTGCCGCAAACATTAATTTCACTAAACATTTTAGTTTATAATTCTTACGTAGCTTTTGCAAGGTTCGTGAAAGAAATTCAAATCGAGAAAATTATATCGGGGCCGGCAATTGTACATTTGTTTTGAAACAAGCTCCACTCTTTCAAAGCGCAATCCGTCTGCTGGAAGCGGCAATTTGTGCTGTGTGTGACAGTTAAAAATACGTTACTTTGTTGGATAAATCTGTCCGTATGGGTTGACATGGTTAATGTCAGTGGATCAAAATCGCCTTCTGACGTCATAGCCAGCTTTCGGATAATTATTCTTTGAACCCAGCACAACTACATCGACTATACAGATTATCACATGATAATTATGTTCGGTTGTAAATACTGCTTTTTAACGTTTAAAGGTTCGCACGGGGGTAGTGGTATATCAATTTTACCGAAAAAAAAAAAAACTGCCCCAAATAAAATGTTCCCCTATATACCGAAAAGTGAAAGAAGCACAGTAGTATATGGCCTGTTCCAGGTGTTCACTCAGATAGTGGGGAGAGACGCGAAGGGAAAAATGCGAATGGCGAAAAAACGACTTATCATCCCCTCTTTGAGCACTCGCCTATCCTGTGCTCCCCACTATCTGAACGTATGGAACAAGCTTAATACTATACTGTATACTCAAAATTAGTAGTACACTCATATGCCAGATATTAAAGATACCCTACTATTTAATTTGAAAAACCTCTGTATACCGCATATACCCCAAAACTCTGGCCGTAAATTCTGAATGATAGCAATTTGCTTGCTTCGAATAAAGGAGTTAACCCTATTCGGCCTGGGCTTTTTTTTAGCTCCTGAGCCTGGGGGGGGGGGGGGGGGGGGTAATTAGGTAATTAGTTATACGGTCAACATCTTGGAGCCGCCATCTTGGATTTCTGAATTTTTTTAAAACCTCTTAAAAACCATCCAAATTGACTCAAAATTAATCCAAACTAATAAATAAACGCTAAATGACGTAAAAATATAAAAGTTATACCAATAAACATTGTTTCTCTTCATTCAAAGTTACAAATATGCAAATTTCAAAAAACATGGCTGTCAAAATTTTGTTGCCATGGAAACATCAAGTTACGTGATCAAAAAATTGTCATATAAAATTGTTGCCAGATAAATTTTAGGAAAAGTCACATAGTTTGATTGCGTTTGAATACATATTAAAGAAGTTATGAACGTTCAAAGTTAGCGCGGGCACTTTGTGCCCCCCCCCCCCCCCCAGGCCGAATAGGGTTAAGGTGTTAAATTAAAGCGAAATGCACTTACAAACTGATTTATCCGCAAAAGTCCACACGGAAAGACAAATGGTAAAATACAGTATAATGATTAGTACATTTTATAAATTTAATTGTTAATTTACCAGGGGCCGTATTCATTAAAGCATACATGCAAATACCATGTTTGATATCAGTGTTAATTTTTCTCAGGTACACCTAGCTGTATCATTGATTCTAATACCTTTCTTTTTTCTTTCACAATTGCGAACATATTTATTTTCATTAGGAACAAAAAAAAATTCATACAATTATTCCGCAACAACACTGTGTATTCAGTTGTGATCAAAACTAGAATCTCGTTTTGTATAAAGAAGCAGCCATATTATACACATGAAACGCCAGCAGTAGCTACCAGCACTCAACAATGGACTGAGAACTTTTCCTTTTTCTCCCGAGTATTCTCTTTCCTTTCGTTTAGTTTTTACGTAATTAATATCGGATACCATTTAATATCAGCCCCCTTGTATGCATTTTAGTCTGCTGATGACATGACTTGTAACAAATATAACTTCCTAAATGTTGACCACATTACACTAATTGATCATAGAAATAACGTCATAAAATGTTCAAAACGTATTGCAAAGAGGTGGGGGGGGGGGGGTTGGTGGGGTTGGTGGGGCGATGGGGTCTCCCAGATAAAAGTGACGGAGGTGACCGTTGTACCTTTTAGGAGTTAACATTTGTGGTTTGGTAGCAGATAAGGGTGCTGGCACGATTTTTTTTACAAAGAATTGCCACCTCCTAGGGGTGAAAATCAATGAAAGCCACACCCATAATGCGAGTTTCTGGTACCGACGATCACGCCCGTCAATGTTACATGGGAATCACCCTCTGGGATGTAGTGCAGGGTCAAATGTGACAAAAATAGAATGACGATGCATTTGTTCCTGGAGACAAACGTGGACCAATATGATATAAATGCGAGACAAATGTGATATTTGTCCAGTTGAAATGCAGATAAACACGTTCTAATACAGACAAATATGTTCAAGTACAGCCAAATATATTCAAATTATAGATAAACACGTTCAAAGGCACATTGTAACATGTGAAAGGCCAAAGTGGAGAAAATTTTATCCATGTCAGGGATCAGTATCCAACATCCACCACCCTTTTAATCCCAGCTATAATGATAATGTGTGTAACATTCGTTTTCAAAAAGGGCTGTTTCTGTCATATTAAAAAAAAAAAAAACACCAGTTTACACTATATCTTTAGATGTGGCTCAGGAATTTTATTTGTTACCACAATTGCTGCTAAACTCGCAATCTGATTGGCCGACGTGAGTGGTAAATGAGAGTCCAGACAACGGTGCTGACGCTAACATCACGTGCGCTTGAAAACAACCAATCAGATTGCGAGAAAGTTACAGACAACGCTTGCTCTTTCTTTGCTGTCACGTTTTGTAACAAGACTTCGATTTTTCCTTGTATTTTTTCTTAATATTGTTGTAAAAAACAAATTTACACTGGTTTTCCGTGGTGAGGACTCTTATTTACCACGATTTACGTCATCACATGGTCAAAATTTGTTGCTGACTCACTCGGCTGCGCCTCGTGAGTCCACAACATTTTGACCATGTGATGACGTAAGTCGTGGTAAATAAGAGTCCACACCACGGAAAACCGGTGTAAATTTGTTAAATGTATATAATAAGTGTCAATAACTGACTAGGTAGCTGTAGTATTATCGTGTTCATACAGTACGTACTGTACAATTACCAGTACATGCGAGCTAAAAACACATGAAAATTCACTTTGGTAACTACATGTATTTTTGTTTTAATTTTTATTTCATTTAGATAACAATAATATTCTCCTAGCATTAAAAATTCACTAGGAAGCAAATGACAGTTTAAAAAGTCCTGTTTCATTCGTATTACAGTTCACTAAACTTACACTTGTCAAAATAAGATGAGAGTATGAAAACTATTACAAAGTAAGCTGCAGTTGTATTTTTAAGTCCAAATTAGCGTTCCTTTTTTAAAACGACTTTTTCTTGAATATTAACCTTTAACTCCCAAGAGTGCCAAACAAACAAAGTTTGTTTTGTAAAATATTGAAAAACAAAATAATGGTACCATGCAAAAGTATCGCCGAAGAGGTTTCATTTGAATGGTCACGTCATGAATTGGATTTCGTCAACAGACTCAAGTTAGAACTACATTACATGTCTCCATTATTGACTTTGGGAGTGAAAGCGTTAGTGTCCCTTTTCAACCTGAATTTGACTGCAAAACAGTCAGTTTTTCCTCTGCTCAAGGGAAGCTCGAAATGCTTATTCACACATGACGTGGTGCAAAATTAGCGCCTATCCAAGCGTGCAAGCTATCATGAGGTGTGGGGAAAAAATAGTCTCACTTTCTGTATTCAGACTCCCACTCCATACCAGATCCTTTTGGCTTAAAGGCCCATGTTCACCTAATCTGCTTTGCGCGCTTGTGTTTTTGTTTTGAAACGGTTCATTGTTCAATATAGCGTTACGATTGGCTGTCACGTCGATTTTTCGATTTTCCGTCTGTACGAAAATCAGCCCGGGCGCGCATTGCGTCATGGGTGAACATGGGCCTTTAATCCTAAGCTTTTTTTCTCCTTTTTTGTTGGTGGACTCAAGCAAGTGTTTATGGTTGATTATGTGACATTAAGAGGGTACTTAATCAACAGTGGTTGCACATGAGTCGAGGTGGGCACTAAAACATTCACTGGCAGGGCCGGTTATTTAAATAAAGTCTAACTTACATAATCTTAACTTCATTTAAATAACTGGCCCTCAGAGTTCTCCATATACTGTAACTCAGTGCAGCAAGCAGAACTGACTTCTTAAGAGGCACATGTAATACTAAATAGCAACTACAGTACAGTGACTAAAATTTGGTGTCAACAGAGTCGATAAGGTATCTTGGCCACCATAAAGTGCTTGAGTGTGATTCACTTTTACGGTGGGTTATCACTCAAAACGTTGCAAGCTTTGGAATTTCTTTACAATGACCAATTTACCTTATCAACTCTGTTGATCTGAAATTTTGGTATTTTACTTTCCTAGCGATGCAGCACCACTCACCACCATAATGGTGACTAAAGTCAAGCTACTGATATTACTGATGTTCCAAAAAGTAACAAATACATCAACAGTTAAACCGGTATTACAGTGTAAGTAGTTACACTTAATAGAAATGGGAAATTGACTAGCCTAGACAGGAAATTCAAGAAAAGAAGATTTTGACAGGTTGGTACAAAATGTGGACTGTGCCTGTACCCCATCTGGACCCTCATGTGGACCCTTAGGGTGGACTCCCATCTGTACCCCTGCTCTTTTTCTTGTAAATGCACAGATGACTGTTTAAAATTGAAATTTTTCTGAGACAGCTTAACTTCTCTGAACTTACATTGTAGGATGAAAATATATACTAGTTACATGTAAGTGTTTTATTGTATACCATGAAAATCCCATGAGTGACTTTAGGCAAGTACATGTATGTACATTATGTATACAAAGAGAAATCAAGTCATAGGTGGAATACATTGCATGTCATCAGGATGAGAAGACATAAGAAGGCATTGCATAACATTATTGTTATTTTTTTATCTCATATATACCTTTAGAACTTTGGAACCACAAAGGTCTTCCAAAGATTTCTGACAATTTTTTTTTTTCTAAAAACGTTTGTACATTGTCACAATGCTATTTGAAACTTTGTGATCATTAAATTCTAAATTTTCCTGATGTTTTGGCTGAAGATGTTACAATTGTTTGATGTTTATCCGAAGGTCATTTTAATGTTACTGGTCATTTTTGTGAAATTTTCTGAAAATTACAGAAAACTTCCGAAGAATACCCAGGAAGATACAAAGATGTTTCAATTGCATATATCTAGTTCAGATCACTAGCTAGTGCAATTTACAGTGCAGAGAAATTTAAGTTCAATACCACCTGTGGCATAATTTTTTTATTGCAGAATATGCAACAGCTTTCCAGCATTCTGATTGGCTGTATTCGTCATGGTATGGGATAAAAAAAAATGTTTCAGCACTGAAGTGAAGCAAATAAAAATGTAGAGAAAAGACCCAATGTGGTGCAGCCCTTTCATTGATATTTACATGTATGACTCAACAATGACAACTCTACATGACTTTGTGTACATTGTATGTCATTTTTTCCTCACCAAAACTTAAATTGCCTCTACCTGCTGGGGTCCATACTTCAAGTCAAATTCCCAAGCATGGGGATGACTGGCAAATATTATACACTGTACATGATCTTCATAGGCCTGGCTTAACATTGAAATGTGTATTACCAGAAACCCATAAGTGGGTTGAAACGTGTAACGCACATTCAAAGCTTCCGAATATTCATTTTTTGCTTAGTACCATATTTGGAAACCCCTCGGTCCCTCGAGATTGGAAGCAAATTGATTGATTATAATATTTTTATCTTGATTTTCCAAATATGGCTGTAACAACTTCTTAGCAAATTGAATAATCGGAAGCTTGTTTTGAAGTGTGCAAGCGACAGTTGCACGTTTCAACCCACGTATGGGTTTCTGGTATTACCGGTACATATACGTCTTTAAAATCACCTTAAAATGTAAGATTCCTTTGACTAGAAGCTATACAATTGAATTTTCAAGACTGTGTCATGATCAATAATTAAAATACCATTAAGTTATCGACTTGGTTAGAGAGGATGGCAGAATTGAAAGATAGGGAATCACAGCAATAAAATTGTACAACGATTGCTGCTGAATGAAATCATCACCTGCAAGTTGGCAGAATTCGGTGTGGGTAGAAAGATGGGATTTTTTTTTAACTTCTTCTTGATTTTTGCTTATTTTTTTTTCACTATCTGTCAAAAATATTAAAAAAGAAAATAATTATAATATTTATTATCTAGCCAAAAAAGTAGGGGTCGCCAACCATCCAAGCAAAGCATAATAATCTAAGCATACAAGTAGTTAATGTAATGGATACCAGCCCTCTGTGTTTACACAAAATGTAGATTTCTGCCTTTGTGCGCACGCTCCTGCATGATGTTGCGACATGATTGCCACAGTAAAAGGATGTGTGTTAACAATTAGTAGGGGGATTTCAAAGACATGTATATGTAATTACATTATATTTTCCAATGTTAAGCTACAGTAGGCATATGTAGAGCATGTATAATTATTGCCAGTCATCCCCAGCCTTGGGATTTTGACTTGAAGTGTGGACCCCAGGATAGGGAGAATTGAAGTCTTGGTGAAAATAAATTACATACATGTACATGTACATGTAGAGTTGTCCTTGTTTAGTCATTAGGGAGCTTACGAATCGACGACTTCTTTCACGACGACGACGCCAGCAGTTAAAAATACTTTATACGCATGCGCCACCGGATGTTTCGTCACATCAAGCGTCGTCTCCAAAATGGCGACGACTGCATAACATGCCATTAGAAGTCGTCTTGGCGCGACTCGGATCATGAGGTTTGTTGTGATTATTCCTTTGTCGCTTTTTTATCTTTACCGAAAAATAAGTTTAAAACATAGTGTAAGAGTTTATCTAAGACAGTTTTTAACTGATTGTTTAGTCTAGTTCTGGTCATTATTTATTTTTGTTTTGCATTTCTTCCACAGCGAGATGTCAGAAGAGCCGGCCGCGTGTGGCACAAGCTTTGCTCAAAGGTTATCAGAATATTTCATTATTTTGAAGCTCATTCGTTAGCCTAAAATAAATTTTGTATCTTTACTGGAAATTTAAACTTTTTCATTCAAAACTTTTCTGATTTTTAAGATCAAACTCCGCGAAGTCGTAAGGAAAGGATCCGGCGGAGCGAGCATCTTCACTTTACTTGATGTACTTTACTTGATGTACTCAATGTACATCGCATTAGTATTCTTTTTAGGAGGCTGAGTATTTCTAATCTATATTTCTTTGCACGAGAATTTGATTTTAACGACTGAGTCGATAAGGTAAATTAGCCACTGTATAAAGATGATTCGAGAATCTTTATACGGTGGCTAATTTACCTTATCGACTCAGTCGATAAAACCAAATTCTCGTGCTTCACCCCCCACCGACGCAGCACCACAGTTTCACTAGAAACTAACCCCATCCATATATATTGGAATATATATTTTGGAACAGGTAAAGGCCACACTGGTCAGCGTAATTACCGTTAATTAAGCTTACAGCCCATGGAAGGAAGGAAGAAGTGAAAATTTGCACATGCTTCGCATGTTCACAAGTTAAAAAGACGGTCCAAACCAAATGGGGATCCACAGTTTGTACAAACCAATTTTAACAGGGAGAGAATGACCCTTCACAAAGTGGACTGGCTGCAAACCATTTTTATAAGAAAAGCAAATTAAAGAATTTGTTTAACAGCAGGCCACATAGAAAAGTACTAAAAAAAATGCATATTGTTATGGTTTTCCAGAACATTTTATAGTGAATGTTTAATACACGTTTACACGTAGGAAAATAAAATAAAAATAACTTATTAAGACTGCTTAATAGAGGGCAGGTTTACAGTAATTCTTAAAGGGAGAATGAAGGGTTCTGGGCCAGGTCCACTTAATACAGGTTTGACTGTACATGTACAATGTAGTGTCAGATGTGTCAAAATTGACTGTTTAAAGCACTATGACTAACAATTAATAGTACACGTACATGACTTGTACACAATTTCCCTTGCAATGATGATCAATGATCTGTGTGACTCATACTGCACAACCAAAACTAAAACTTTCTATCAACTCAGTTTACTATGTATATGCAAACAGATTGAAACGTTGATGTTTTGAAACCCTTTGTCCAAGCATCAATCTAAAGCCCTGGTCAAATGGGGAATGATAGTCGATAATAGTCGGATGATAGGCAATGACAGTTGAAACTCACACAATGCACATGAACATGTACATCAACTACATGTACATGTATGTATCATGAACTGTCATTCACTTTGAGCCTGTTTAAATTCTTCATGATAGTCGATGCTAGTTTTTATCATTTAACCATGCAAGCGCATGATAGTTGATAGTTTTTTTGGTGAACTGTTCCCACCTACATGTACATGTACATGTAAAGTAGCAGTCTCAGCTGAAGCTATAAAGATTGGTCACAAAAACTCAACAGTCTTCTAGCCGAAGACATTACGTTTGTGTACATGTACATGTATTTATAAATGTCAACCATGTACAGTACATGTATTTTACAAACACACTTTAAACCCAGGCCTTAAACTGCTTGTGGGCTCGAGGCCTAAAAACAAAGAAATTATATTATCTGTCAACAAGTTGTTTATTTGCCATGAAAATAGTAGTTGCGAGTCAAGCAAGGAGTCAGTGGGTGTCTTTGCTCACCTGACTTTTGATCAACTATTTAATACAGTGTACCAACTACCATGCTCTGTTTGACTACATGTAGGACTAATAATGCTTGAATAGTACTGGCCCCGGTTCCTTAAAAGCCGATTAACGCTAACCCAGGATTAAATCAGCCTAATCGAGGGATAAAATTTATCCTTCGATTAGATGCTGTTCCTGAAAGCACGATTAGCGCTAACCAAGGGATAAAATAAGGATTAAATTTAATCCACCTAGCGAGGTCGATTAACTCACTAATCGGCGAATAAATTTTATCAAAACAAGAAGCTGTAGACAGCTTGAACTCGTGGTGCCTTTAACTCATTGCAGCATTGATTCCCAAGTGATTTGAGTGCTTTTTACAGAGAAACATAACCTTAAAATTATGTCTAATCAAAGGCTCCTAAGAGCCAACCCGAGAAGAAATGCTAACGCGTAACGCGTAACGCAATATTGCCGTAAGCTTACGTTTTCACACTGACACAGTTCGATATATATATATATATATATATATATATATATATATATATATATATATATATATATATATATTTTAAAATTAAACATAAGGATTTTTGAAGAACGAAAAAAAAGTACATCACTTTCATAATGTCCAGTTCGAAAAAAGAAAAAAAAGGAAAAAAAAAAAGACTTTATGGAGATTCGAACTCGGGTCGTCCGGGACTAAACCACAAACTCAATCACTGCGCTGTCCAAGAACACATACTACCTACGTACTAAATTTTATTATTTTTAGCTAGATACACATCAAACGCGTGTTTAGGTTGCAAAATCCTTTTAGATCGATTTTAATGTTACACTAAAAACTCCAAATGCTAAACATCTGTAAGCTTATTGTTGTCTATATTCGTATACATCAAATTAATTATTGTTACCGTTGGATTCACGTTGAATTCCTGTTACGAAACGTGTTCGTAACAAAACATTTGCTCACTAAGTTTACAGCTGATGGAAGAAGCGAGTGAGAGAGTGAATTTTATTTAAACACCCTTGCCGATAACCTGTTCATCATGCTTTCACGTATACACGGGTTTAAAAGTAAGACTACACTGCATTCACTAGATTCAGTGGCTGACACTTAAGCTCGACCCGGAGCTCGATCGCTAAGCAAATGGCAAGTTTAATATATAAAACACAGAACTTGCCAGAGCAAAAATCCCACAGGAATAAGCGGCGAACACAATAACAAACGCTCCTATCCATCCATGAACGCCTTGAATTGTCTTGAAAGTGTGCAGTTGTACGCAGTAGTTCTTTATCTTGCTTCTCGAGTACACACACGGAGAGATTTTACGGTAGGTATTTCATGGCCGAAAGCCATATAGTCGTCGATAGAGACTTAAATATGCGTGCATAAATTTGCATGCGCTAATGTGACACGAAAAAAAACAAGAAAAGTCAACGCCGGATTTACAACTCGTGTGCTTCGCCACGAGTAACAAACAAAATGGCGGAGTAAACTGTTCGTTAAGTTGGTCCACGAAATATAGAAAGCAACTTATGCTAGAAATACAGTTTAGTTCCTCTTGGCGACTTAAATGATAGATGAACTTGCTGTTCTTACAGATTCCGGAGAGAATAAACCGAGTTTTCGGCAGAAAAATGTAATATGCAGTGAAAGATAATCGAGTCAAGGTGGACTAACACCCGCAAACACACAAATCTTGCAATTACTTAACATCATAATAAAAGCCCTTGCTAAGCTTACACCAATCATGCCAACTTTTTTGAACGGTGAGATGTATTGTATGTATTTTTTGTATTTAGAATGGCTTTCACGAAGCAGAATATATGAAGCTTAGTTATTAAGCTTAAGCTTATATTATTGAAAAGCAAGATAAAAACAACACGCCATGAAATATTCTTTCAGCGCTCGTAAATTTAAAAATGTCATATAAACTCTTTACATATCGTTTTACCGGTTTGCCGGGATTCTATCCAAGAATTCTTGAATTAAATAATTATTTTTGCCACAATGACAGTAGAAAAGGGTGGGACTGAAAATATCGCAAAAATAAGATATAAGTTAAGCTTAAGTCTTAAGCTTAAGCTTAAATTGATGTCAAAAGAAAATGATTTTTTTAGCGTGAACTCTATACACAATCAAAGCTACGATGTTGGTATAGAACTATGAAAGTTCTTTCTCTGAAATCACTGCTTTATTAGTCAGATTTAATGAAAAGGTTACATGTACATGGCTATCAAGTTAGTTAATTTGACAATTGAAAAAATCGAATGAACTCACCGATTCGGTTTACAGTTTAATCAGTTTTAATTTCCTTCACGGAGTCAACATCACTTTGAACTGAATTACTGATTTTCATTCCCTTTCCTTTGACCAAATCGCAAGAGATTACGTTTCTGTTCTTCAACTAAAACAACCAAGTTTTAAGTTTGATTTGTATAATTTGAGACGAGACTCTTTGGGCCAGAATGGAAAACAAGAGCTTGCAAGCTTCGTGTAAGACGCCTTTTTCCCGCGAATTGTTATTTTCGCGCGCGCCTGCATGTGAATAACTGGTCAAACCGGTTTATTCTGAGTCTAATCGGGGGATAGTTAATCGAGGGTAAAATTCGTTTTCAGGAACGCCTTTTTAATCCCACGATTAGTTATCCTAGGAATAAGAAATTTAATCGTGGATTAACCGCTAATCAAAGGATAGTTTAATCGGCTTTCCAGGAACCGGGGCCTGCATGCTAGTGATTAGTCGAAATTTCAAATACTGTCTTACAGCAACTACATAACAAGTTACCAATGGCTCATGTGTCTCAGATCTGTGATAATCTTAGTAGTAATCTTCCATCCTGCCTTGCATGGGAATTAATCCTGTCACCAACATCAGACACCAGAATGATCTGCTAGATATGAGCAATGTACAGTATAAGCACATGACTGTTTGTAATAAAATAAAATTTCCATTTTATTTAATAGTATTACTACATGTACATATTGTAGCTAGTACAATAACATCTGTTCAGGTATGTATTAGGCAGCATACAAATCACTTATATATAATAAAATATACAGTGTACATGTACATGTACACTGTATATTTTATTATCATCACTCCATAAAGGTATTGTACAGTTACATAATTATCAAGAACCAGAGACTCAGTACCAATTAATATTGGTTCCTACTTGCACTTATCAAATTAGGAATAAAAAGGATGTTCTTACTACATGTACCTACATGTATAGTAGTTGAAATTAGCCATTCCCCAGACATTCTCAATTATCCCCCAGTTTTCTCACAACTCATTTTCTGCTGATTTCGGCAAGTGGGGAAAAAATTATCATAAGTGAAAATCCAGCAGAATCGTGACGATTCTGATGAATTTGGCAGATGAGAGAAAATTCTGATTTGTGTGAAAAATGGGGGAACATGACGAATTTTTTGGAATTTCTTGGAACTGTTAAAACTGGGGGATAAATGAGAATGTCTGGGGAATGGCTAATTTCAACTACTGACTGCTAAAAATGAGCACAAAAAATTCAGGGGTCAACTCTGGAAAACGTCCCTCACGAGCAGACATTTTCTCCCAGTTTCCAATGCCCCAAAGCCAGCGTGTCAATTCCATTTTCCTGAATCACTCTTTTGTCATCATTGGCGGATAACGCAATTTTGGTCATGTTTTCCGTGAACAAATGGTGGTCCCTGCTGCGAAATACACTTTGTTTTCTGATTTGCGTTTTGTTTTTGTCTTTCAAGCATTTCACGAAGTTTGCATGTCTCAAACCCTTCCTGATCATGCATTTTTTCACTCCTTTTGCTTTTTGTTTTCCAGTGGGAGCTGGTGAAATTTGTTTCTTTGTTTGGGATGGAACGACCTCATCAAACAAACCACCCACATCCATATCTTCAAATGGGTCGACTTCGGGGAGATAATCAATTTCTGTTGGTTTGGCTTTCTTCTTTCGTGTGGGTTGCGCCTGGGGAAGTGGTCCAAATTCGACTCAATCACCTCATTTAGTTTCGATGTGACTGGTTTGAACATTTTTTCAAGCCCGATTTGACTTGTCGTTTCTGCGGCCTCCTCAATCAGGAAAGAATACAGTTTCGGTCTCAAGACGACAAATTCTTTCAGAATTGCACCCTCGCATTCATCTTTCATCAGCCCAATCTTTTTATTGTTTTCTGGCACGATTGGCATGATTGGCTTTTTCCCTTTCACCGCTGGGTGATCTTCTGGAAAATTATTTGTGTCAAACCACTTTAGCACATCTTCCGCAATATCCGCAAAGAAATCTTCTGTTTCAATCTCCAGCACCAAAGAATCTGTGTCGGTATACAGGACAGAACATTTTTCCCACTTTTTCTTCACATATCCATAATGGAAGTCATACATCAAAGTTTTGGACAAATCCAAGATTGACAACCCAGCAAAGATGGGCTTATTCATGACCACTCGCGTTTTCCTCATCTTGACCGCAATCAGGCATTCATCGAAAATCTTCACGTCTGCGAAGTTGGGCTTGTTAATCAATTTTTCTGCCCTTTCAACATCTTTCACCAGTTCAATCGAAACTCGTTTTCTCGAGTTTTCCATGGTTTTCCCAAACACAGAGTTGTTCATCAGCTTGAAGAACTCTTTTTCAAATTCATTTTTCCCCTCTCAGCGCTGTGTTTTTATCAATGTAACATTTCATGAAAGGCTCCTCTTTGAATGATATTCCTCGCCTGATGGCTTTCAGTTTCATTCCCAGGGAAAGGTAAAGTTGCAGATTTTTCCCATGCAAAACCATGCTTTCTTTGTCCCTCAGATTTTGAGTCAGTTTTTCCACTCCACCCAGCTTCAAACTTTCTGGAGCCAGAGGAAAATCATTATGGTCATCATGCAGTTCTTTGGGATAAATGAGATCAACTTCAAGAATACAACCTTGACCTGCGGCATTCACAAAGTTTTCCCAGTTTTGCAAATCAGCTGCGCTCATCCATTGGAATTTTCCAACTGGAAGAGGCTGTGACATTGCCCACCCATAAAGGTTGTTGGCGTCCAAATAAACTAGAAAACGCGAAGTTTCCTTCGAGTTGAAATCCTTCAAATATTTATTGTTTGCTTTCGCAAATCGTTTGAATGCATTTGCGTTTCCCCCTCTGGTCCCTTTTTCAAACATCAACAGCTGATCCACATCCTCCAGAAGTTCCAATTTCACGCCGGTCATTTTCAACATTGCATCCCAAGCCATTCCGGGGGCAGTGAAGAAGTGAGCTGGATCCAGTTCATAGTTTTCTTCGCAAAGTTTTCTGAAACTTTCCATGACATCTGCAAGCAGCAACACATCCGTTTTCAAATAAAGATCGTGATATTCTCCCATGTTTTTCACTTCAAATTCTTTCCAGACTTTCTGGGCGTGTTGAAAATCTTCATCTTCCACTTTCTCCTGATTTAATCGGGAGAAAAAAGCGGATTTCTTTGGCAGTTTTTTTCTCAAATTTCTCAAATCCATCCATTAATTCATAGGGATAAACTCCTTTTCGGCTCATCAACTTGCTGCGTTCTCCAAAAAATCTGGTGGTTTCTTTCAGTTCTTCTTTGGGGAGATTCTCTTTGATCCGAATTCTCAAACGAGCTGCTTTGTTTATTTTGGGCTGATCCAAACCCCCTCCCCAAAGATTTTCAACTAAAAACTTCACTAATTCATTTTTCTTCAATCGCGACCAACCTTGCAAATTTGTCGATCGCGCAAATGATTGCCATGCAGCTAACGTTGACATTTTAAATGGGAAAAAAAACTTTTTTCTCCATTTAAAATGAAATTTTCGATTCAGGAAGGAGGAAAAGAAAAGCAAATCTTTTTCACATTCAAAGAAGCCAGTGAACGAACTGGACTTCCCTCCAAGACGATTTTGCGAGTTCTCAAATCGGGCAACACCAAATATACCAGAAGAGCCGACCAAAAAATGTTTTGGATTCAGGAGGAAGAAGACACACCATTTATCCAGATTGATGGGAAAGATTTCTTTTCCGCAGAGGAAATTCAGGAACGATTGGGGTTGTCGCGCACAGTTTTTTTCAATCAACTCTGCAAGAAAAAAACTCATTTTCTGGATTCACAGGAGAAATCGCATGAAGTCACTTGGGCTTCTCCCAGATTGGAGCAATTAATCCATCTCATGCGCGTGAAGGCTGCGGATGAAAAATTCCTTCATGCTCGAGCAAGAAAAAAAGCTTCAAAATTTTCCTCCACCAAACAGGCTGATCTCAACACATGCGTTGAAGGTTTTCAAGCCACGTTTTGAATTTTTTCTTCATTGGAGATAAAAAATGTCAAGTGAAAACAAATCCACTCCTCAGGAGGCAGAAAAAAATCAAAGAGGAAACGGAATGGGAGAAAGCGTGTGACGCAGAAAGAAACTTTCAAAAAGCGGTTGACATGGCAACTGGTTTCCTCCCAGTCCGAACGGAAGAGGATCGCAAGTTCATGGAAAAATGGATTTTTCGCGATTTAATTTATTTTTCATCTCACCCAAGAAAATGAATCCCGCGAAAATATCTATCCCCAACTGCTCTCTCGACAACCCCGTGAAAAAATCTTCTGGCAAAATCTCTTTCTGTCTTCTCCCATGCCTCCACAATGACAAATGGCTCAAAGTGAAACTCAAAACCAAATTCAAGATTTTCGCTCATCAAGGTGAATCGTTTTCTCTGGGAATCACTCTTCCAGAAGAAAACATCACATTCTTCAAAGATCTGGAAAAACATCTCAACTCTGCTGCGATGAAAAAGAAGCAGGCAATCAAAGAGATTGGTCCGTCTTTTGCCCGATTTCAGGAGGGGGATTTCATTCTCGTGAAAATCGACAAATCCGAGCAGAAAAAGATTTATGCAAAAATTTATCCTTCCAAACTTCCCAAAACGGATTTCTCTTGTCGATTTTGGGAGTTATGCGATGATGGGAAGAAAAAACCCATCCTGAAGCAAAAAGAGCTCTTTGGCATGCCTCTCCGCGGGCAAGTTGTCTTTTCCATCAAACATCTTTTCTGCGGAAATGTGAAAGCGATCACATGCATTGTGGACGAAGTTTTGGTGGAAGAAATGGTGCAGGCTGCCTCAGCATTCGATGAGTTCGAAGACAGGAATGAGGATGAAGATTGATTTAACATCTTGGATGTTAAATTAGAATTCAGATTTCCTGGGGTGTCATTTGTCATTTCCTGGGGTGTATTTTGTTTTTCGGAGGTTGCATTTGTCTTTTTCCTGGGGTGAAAAAATGGATTTTCTGCTGGACAGAAAACTAAATCTGCTAAATTGAGGGTAAGCTTTTCCAGATTTTTTCAAAATCGTCGGTTTCGGATTTTTTCCAGCCAAAATTCATTCTTCAAATTATAGAAAAAAAAAAAAGAAAAAAAAATGCTTTTGAATCTCCCGGAGTTGTCTTGTAGGGCTATTATGTAGGTTTTTTAGAAGTTGTGCTGATTTTTCCAGATATAGAGTTGCATTTATCTTTATTCCTGTTTTTTTTTATCACTTCCTGGGGTTTTAGGGGATTGCATTTATCATTTCCTGGGGTTATTTTATTTTTTCAGAATATTTCAGCGGAATATATTATTTGATGAAAAAATTCTCTCCAAAAATATTCTGGAAGAGGATCCTCTCCAAAACAAAATAGACCCCAGAAAATGATAAATGCAACCTCAGGAACTGAACGCATTTTGTTTTTTTTTTTTCTGAGGTTGCAATTGTCTTTTCCTGGGGTGAAAAAATGGATTTTCTGCTGGACAGAAAACTAAATCTGCTAAATTAAGGGTAAGCTTTTCCAGCTTTTTTCAAAATCGTCGGTTTCGGATTTTTTCCAGCCAAAATTCATTCTTCAAATTATAGAAAAAAAAAATAAAAAAAAACAAATGGATTCGTATCTCCAGAGATTACCCTGTAGGGCTATTATGTGGGTTTTTTAGAAGTTGTGCTGATTTCTCCAGATATAGAGTTGCATTTATCTTTATTCCTGGGTTTATTTTATCATTTCCTGGGGTTATTTGATTTTTTCAGAATATTTCAGCGGAATATATTATTTGATGAAAAAAAAATTCTCTCCAAATAAATCTGGAAGAGGATCCTCTCCAAAACAAAATAGACCCCAGAAAATGATAAATGCAACCTCAGGAACTGAAATCTAGAGTGGAATTTCCCAGAGCAGATTCTGGAGCCGATTTCAAAATTCATTTTCCCGGAGCAGATTCTGAAAATTCATTTTCCCGGAGCAGATTTCAAAATTCATTTTCCGGAGCAGATTTCAAAATTCATTTTCCAGAGTGGATTCTGAAAATTAATTTCCGGAGCGGATTTCAAAATTCATTTCCCGGAGCAGATTCTGAAAATTATTTTCCGGAGCAGATTTCAGATTCTGAAAAGTATTTTCCGGAGCAGATTTCAGATTCTGAAAATTATTTTCCGGAGTCGATTTCAGATTTCAAAATTCATTTTCCGGAGTCGATTTTAGATTTCAAAATTCATTTTCCGGAGTCGATTTCAGATTTCAAAATTCATTTTCCGGAGCCGATTTCAGATTCTGAAAATTATTTTCCGGAGCAGATTTCAGATTTCGAAATTCATTTTCCGGAGCAGATTTCAGATTCTGAAAATTATTTTCCGGAGCAGATTTCAAAATTCATTTTCCGGAGCAGATTTCAGATTCTGAAAATTATTTTCCGGAGCAGATTTCAGATTTCAAAATTCATTTTCCGGAGCAGATTTCAGATTCTGAAAATTATTTTCCGGAGCAGATTTCAGATTTCAAAATTCATTTTCCGGAGCAGATTTCAGATTCTGAAAATTATTTTCCGGAGCAGATTTCAGATTTCAAAATTCATTTTCCGGAGCAGATTTCAGATTCTGAAAGTTATTTTCCGGAGTCGATTTCAGATTTCAAAATTCATTTTCCGGAGTCGATTTTAGATTTCAAAATTCATTTTCCGGAGTCGATTTCAGATTTCAAAATTCATTTTCCGGAGCCGATTTCAGATTCTGAAAATTATTTTCCGGAGCAGATTTCAGATTTCGAAATTCATTTTCCGGAGCAGATTTCAGATTCTGAAAATTATTTTCCGGAGCAGATTTCAAAATTCATTTTCCGGAGCAGATTTCAGATTCTGAAAATTATTTTCCGGAGCAGTTTTCAAAATTGATTTTCCGGAGCAGATTTCAGATTCTGAAAATTATTTTCCGGAGCAGATTTCAGATTTCAAAATTCATTTTCCGGAGCAGATTTCAGATTCTGAAAATTATTTTCCGGAGCAGATTTCAGATTTCAAAATTCATTTTCCGGAGCAGATTTCAGATTCTGAAAATTATTTTCCGGAGCAGATTTCAGATTTCAAAATTCATTTTCCGGAGCAGATTTCAGATTCTGAAAGTTATTTTCCGGAGTCGATTTCAGATTTCAAAATTCATTTTCCGGAGTCGATTTTAGATTTCAAAATTCATTTTCCGGAGTCGATTTCAGATTTCAAAATTCATTTTCCGGAGCCGATTTCAGATTCTGAAAATTATTTTCCGGAGCAGATTTCAGATTTCGAAATTCATTTTCCGGAGCAGATTTCAGATTCTGAAAATTATTTTCCGGAGCAGATTTCAAAATTCATTTTCCGGAGCAGATTTCAGATTCTGAAAATTATTTTCCGGAGCAGTTTTCAAAATTGATTTTCCGGAGCAGATTTCAGATTCTGAAAATTATTTTCCGGAGCAGATTTCAGATTTCAAAATTCATTTTCCGGAGCAGATTTCAGATTCTGAAAATTATTTTCCGGAGCAGATTTCAGATTTCAAAATTCATTTTCCGGAGCAGATTTCAGATTCTGAAAATTATTTTCCGGAGCAGATTTCAGATTTCAAAATTCATTTTCCGGAGCAGATTTCAGATTCTGAAAGTTATTTTCCGGGGCAGATTTCAAAATTCATTTTCCGGAGCAGATTTCAGATTCTGAAAATTATTTTCCGAAGTCGATTTCAGATTTCAAAATTCATTTTCCGGAGTCGATTTCAGATTTCAAAATTCATTTTCCGGAGTCGATTTCAGATTTCAAAATTCATTTTCCGGAGTCGATTTCAGATTTCAAAATTCATTTTTCGGAGCAGATTCTGAAAATTATTTTCCGGAGTCCATTTCAGATTTCAAAATTCATTTTCCGGAGTCGATTTCAGATTTCAAAATTCATTTTCCGGAGCAGATTTCAGATTCTGAAAATTATTTTCCGGAGTCGATTTCAAAATTCATTTTCTGGAGCAGATTTGAGATTCTGAAAATTATTTTCCGGAGCAGATTTCAAAATTCATTTTCCGGAGCAGACTTCAGATTCTGAAAATTATTTTCCGGAGCAGATTTCAAAATTCATTTTCCGGAGTCGATTTCTGATTCTGAAAATTATTTTCCGGAGTCGATTTCAGATTTCAAAATTCATTTTCCGGAGTCGATTTCAGATTTCAAAATTCATTTTCCGGAGTCGATTTCAAAATTCATTTTCCGGAGCAGATTTCAGATTCTGAAAATTATTTTCCGGAGTCGATTTCAGATTCTGAAAATTATTTTCCGGAGTCGATTTCAGATTTCAAAATTCATTTTCCGGAGTTGATTTCAGATTTCAAAATTCATTTTCCAAAGCAGATTTCAGATTTCAAAATTCATTTTGCGGAGTCGATTTCAAAATTCATTTTCCGGAGTCGATTTCAGATTTCAAAATTCATTCTGGTGAATTTTTTATTTATTTTGTCATCTATCAAAATGTGGGTTTTGATAGATGCTTTCTCCGACGAAAGGCTCAACGAAAGATTTCCGTCCCAGGCGAAGTTGGCCAGATTCATGGGGTTTTCTCCCAAAGCTTTGAACAAGGCAGTTAATGAAGGGGGAAATGCTTTTTTTTCTTTTCGCGGGAGAGAAGTGGCAGTTGTCGAACAAAAAGTTACGCGCTTTTCAGTTCATGAGACTCCCAATGGTCCCCCACTGGAGTCATTTGAAACAGAAGCAGAAATGGCGCAATGGGTTGGAGTAACTCGTCAGGCAATATATGCTGCCTTTAAACGATTTTGCGATTTTGATGGAAGGAAAGTCAGAAAAGATGGAAAGACTTTTTTTCCTGAAAAGAGCCTTCGACAAAGGCCCCGCGACGAATCCTTGGACCGAAGAGGCCGCTTCGCTCCCAAAGAAGCAGCATGCAATATCAGTCAAAATCATTTCCTCCACTTCAACTAAAGTTTATCCCAGTGTTTCAGCAGCCACAAATGATTTGGGAATTGATTCCAGAACAATCCATGAGGCGCTGAAAAGTGGGAGAAATTCTTTTACCCGAAGAAGTGACAGAGCGAAATTCCAAGTAGAAAAAGTGGAGAAACCGCCGCTTCGCCCTCCGATTCCCCAATCGCAGAAGAAAGAAGCCGTCGTTCCTGTTCCCCAACCGCTTCCTCCCCTGACTGAAGAGGAAAAGCGCGAACAGGAAGCGCAGGATGAGGAGCGCAGGCGTCGTTAGGGTGAGAATTTTCGGAAGATGAAGCTTAAGTATCCGGAGTGGGTTTTGGCTCGAGAGACAGACGTGAAAAAGAAAAATACAATGATGGTCCTTTTCAACCCTTAAACAGGTGAAGATATTCCTGTGAAAGGTTTGGATGATATTGAAGCATATTTTGACAGTCGGAATTATGCGAATTTTCCCGATCAAGTTGACTACAGATCAACTATCACGCAAGGGACATGGAAGTTTCAAACAAAAACGAGCGAGCGGAAAACTGAAGAATGGATTCGTTTTATTTTCATCCGGGGCCAGTGAGCGGAGCTCACTCAAATCGACTTTCCCATTCCTTCTCAAACTTCTCCAAATCCAACCCCAAATCAATCACAATCCCATCAATCGCTTCCATTGAAGACAAAAATTCAGTTCGATCAAAATTTCCTCCCCGCAAAGCGAAGCGCAAATCACTCAATGTTTTTTCATAGGTGGTGAAAGCAAATTTCGCCATCTCAATTTTGCTTTTCAGGTTCTTCATTTCATTGAAGGTTTTGACGACCAATCCCAATCCTGAAATCACTCCCAACACGATTGGATTGAGAGTTGCTGCCCCAACAATCGTCCCGATTGCAACCAAACCGGAAGAGGTCAAATTCATGAGCAGATTCATTTTCTTGAATCGGCCATGCGCTCGTTTCAAGCACCAGAATCTTTTGTGATAAAATCGAAAAAGTTTTCTGATCTCTTCCAGTTCTTCTTCTCGAATTGCGGGGTCTATGTGATTGAAAGCAAAGACGCTTTGTTTTCTCATTTTTTCAGGGAGAAATCATTTTTCAATCAGAATTGTCGCTTTTGCTCTTTGAATGGCATTTCCATCCGAGAGAGCCAGAAAGAAAGCTTCTTCCCCTCCCAACATTTTGATTGAAGGTGAACTGCAGTGAACCAAATGAATTGGTGGAAGGCCTGACTGCGTTCCGAGTGATGCGATCTCCTTGAACAACACTTGTCATGATGATGGTTGCTCCACTCACTGGGTTGGGACCGCGTTGAAGAATGAAAACCGTGACATTCAAAATCCGGAAGTCAGATCCAACTTGTTGCCAATAATTTGTTTCATCTTCCTCTTCATTTGGGAAGATCAAACAATCATTGTGTTTTCCTTTCTCAAATCTTGCAAGAATGAAGTGTTTTGAAGGGCGAAGCGGCAAATTCAACACTGCGTGGCCATTCAAATCCAAGTCAGTCTCCATGACCATCGCTCCGCTTTCAAAAACGAAAGGGGAATCATAAACGCTGCTTTCAACATCAGGTTGAGAACCAGCAACGCCGTATATGATCAACTTTGCGGGTCCTTCTGCAGCTGACTCGGCAGTTCCCCGCCACTTCAGATCCAGGAAAATGTATTCTGGTGGAGTGATCTCCCATTTATGCATGTGGATGATGGATTTGGAATACCCCGAAAATTTCTTTCTTGATTGCTGATTAATATTCAGACTTGTGCTCACGACATTAACACTAACACCATCCATTGACGCGGGGAAGAATTCAATGCAGAGTGTGTATTCTCCCTCTGGGAGTTTGAACATATTGAATCCAAGTCTCCCATCGTATTCATTGAAATGATCTTTGGTTATTTGCAAGTCATAAGCCTTCTTGTTGAAAAGATGCGGAGAATTTGAAAAATCACTGATTGCCGTTACTGTCATATTATGTTCAGAGCTGGATTCATCCACATTTTCCATTAGATAGCGGAATGCGTCCTTCGGATGGGAGGTTGACGTGATATGCGATTCATTTACGTATTTTTTGAGCTTCTCTTCTAATTCTATCGTGTGGACTACCACACCTCCTATCTTGTTATCCACATAAGATTTTGACGTGGGTTGATACTTCAGAGTTGGCGCTGCAATATTGTTTATTTGTTGCGAGTTCATATCCAGGTTTCCGGTCATTGTTCCACCTTCCAACGAAAGCTTTTTCGCGGATTGGGCATCCACATATTTTTTGTTTGCGCCTTGGTCGGCAACTTCGGGATCTTTCACGTTAAAAATGGTGTGATTTCCCATATCCAAAGCCGTCTCCATTGGAAACGTCTCTTTGCGGGATACGAAGATATTCTTGACGTCATTATAAGAAACCAGGTTGTTATTATGCGCTCCCAAATCATGATACGTCTGCTGTTTTGAGTTTTTCACGTTGAAAAGTTCTTTCAAATCGATATCCTTCGTGACTTCATGAGTGTGAGCCGGAGCATCAGGGTGAAATTTCTTCAATGTGATTCACCGCTGACAAATCCTGGTTTTCATCAGTGTCCAGATTGACGATCAATTTGCGATTCATTTCTATTTCCCCGGGGTTGACCAACTTCTGTCCCCTGAGATCAAGATCCCCAGTCATATGCGAGGAACCATCCACCTGGAGAGAATCTGCCCGCAATTGCGTTGCAAGCGTGTCAACTTGATGCTTTGTGATTGCATCCGAATTCCTCGTTCCTTCAGCGACATTGGTCATTTTTTTTTTGTTTTGAAGATCGAAGTCCCCTGAAGGCGTCAGCTTGAAACCAACGCCTGGCAATCCATCTTTTCCATCTCGTCCTTCCTGGAAGTTGCTTGTTTCAGAAAGCAGTCCATTTGAATAACTCATTTTAAGTGCTTTCATCAAAATTTTTGGCAATGAATTTCCTTGGCTTATCCACATACAGGAAAGAGAACGGATCATGCGTTGCTTTCCGATAATCTTCTTTGCTGACATTATTATCCCGGCATAACTCAGCAATTTCTTTGCTGCTGGGGAATTCGAAAATGCAAAAATGCGAACAATTCACACGGATATCTTTTGGTGTTCTGAAATAACTTTGCGAAAGATAAATCACAGAGCAATTGCGGTGTCTGCCCTGAATGAAATAATCAATCAGTGGCTTTTGGTTCTTTTCGGAAACAAAATCATCGAAAACAACCAGTTTTTGATTCTCCCCTGTCAATTCAGAAACTGGGATGAATTCATCCGGGGATGCTTCCACGACGTCATACCCAGCTTCTTTGCTGATTGGGCGAAATGTTTTCAGCAGATGTTGATATTTGGTTTGGTCAAGATTTTTCGCATAGAGATAAATTTTATCGTAGAAGAGCAGGCGGAAAATCATATCCAAGAGAACATTTGTTTTCCCCGATCGTGAAGGGCCACATATCAACATTCTGAAAGTTCGATCCGGCATGAAAAGGTGAAGTTGTTGGAAATTTGTGATTGGGTCATGGCAATCATAATTTGGGATCTTCATTTTATTGATGAACATTATGTTCTACATCATGTTTTTCATCCCAAATTTGTGCTTCTGGGATATAAAATGAGTTTATTGGCCAAAAGCAAATCTGCTTTGGGGAAAAAAATCAACTTTGTTCACAATGCTATCACCCAGAAAAGGTTGGGTGAAGAGACAAGTCAAATCGGACTTGAAAAAATGTTCAAACCAGTCACATCGAAACTGGATGAGGTGATTGCGTCGAATTGGCAGCCCCGGAAAAAGACGAAGGCCTTGAAAGTTGGGGAAGCCAAACCAGCAGAAATTGATTATCTCCCCGAAGTCGACCCATTTGAAGATATGGATGTGGGTGGTTTGTTTGATGATGAGATTGTTCCACCCCAACCCGAGAAGCAAATTCCAGCAGCTGCTCCAAGTTATGAAGAAGTTGCGAAAGAGATAGGGGAAGATCCACCTGAATATGAAGCCGATGAATCCCCTGATTATGCTCTTGCGCCGAAGAAGAGGAAGAGGAAGAGGACAAAGGAGATGAAGCCAATCAGATATTGGATAGCTTGGACCTCACGAATTATGATACTGCGGAGAAAACTCTAAGTGAACCAAATGTCTCATCAGCGAAGAAAATCCATTATCTCAATGATCTTGTGACCATTGCAAACTTCAGAAGAAATCAATTGAAAGGGTATAAAGCTTCTTTCACCAAAAAATTCAAGAAAGGGGAAATAACGGAAGAGCAAAAGAATTGGCAACATCAAAGGATAGATCGTTCATTCAAAGCATTAAATGAATACGCAAAGCATTACAAAAAGAAAGCGACACAGATGGGTTCGGGAATTAGGAGAAAAAAAGGTGGATCCATCCGTTTTTTCTCCAACCCCGCAGATCTTCTCCAGAAACTTGAAGTCATCGTTGGCTCCATTCTTGCTGGGAATACAAACGTTGACATCAGAAACACTGGAGTTGGCATTCTCGACCTTCTCCTGAGAGAGGGAGTCATCAATCGTTCCCAGCATGAGAAGCTCTTTAAAAACTATTTCAAATCATAAAATGGAAATCGAAAGAGAAATTGTCCTGTCATCCTTTTCCGTCAAGACTGGGGGAAACAAACCAGAAAATTTCACAACAAAATTCAGTCGGCCCATTGTTTTGGATTCAAATTCCCAATATGTTGTTGGATTGAACAGAATTATCAATATGAGTTTTACGTGGTATAACATCAATGCGGCATTGAAAAATCAGCTGATCAGATTCAGCTCTGATGGTGGGAAAACATTTTCCGATATCACCTTTCCTGCTGGGGTTTGGGATTATTCCACAATAAATGCGGCAATTCGAAAAGCAACAGGCCCCCTCGCAGGCAGCACCCCAGGAAAGAATGAAAAATTCCCAATCAATCTTGCTTTCTCTCTCACAACTTTCAGAGTAACAATCACACTGGAAGAAAACTGGCAACTTGATCTCAGTCAATCTAACTTCAACGATCTCATTGGTTTTGAGAAAAAGATTCTGAAAGACAAAGTCAACATTGGCCCCAGAGTTCCAAACCTCAGTCAAGATACTGATATGTTGAACGTGCATTGCGATCTCACAAGTGATTCGCTTGTGGATGGGGAAGAGAGTGATATCATCTTCTCCTTTTCCACATCTGTTCTACAGGCCTCCTATAGTTTCACTTTGGAACCCATGAGAATCACATTCAGCCCTGTGAATAAAAACACAATAAGCTCCATTCGAATCTATATCACTGATGGGAAAAGACGGATTGTTGATTTGAATGGAGCCGATACGGCGTTCTCTCTGATCTTGAAAAAGCAAATAAAATGAAAAGTTATGAATTTACTCGTTATTATCACCCCCAGCTGGGGCGGTTTGTCTTCCGGCACAAAGGAACAGGTTTGATTGTGGACAATATTTTCAAACCAATAAGGAAGGTCGCATCAATCGTCTTCAAGAAATTCGCGAAACCCATTGCGAAAAAAGCATTGGAATCAGGAATTTCTCACGTTGGGGATAAACTCGGCAAAAAAGCAGTTGAAAAATCTGGTGATTTGATCATGAAAAAAAATGGGAAATATGAGAAAGGGGAAGCGGAGCGAAGCGAAACAAGCGCCACGTGCCAAGGCGTCGCCTGCCTCTGGAGAGCGACCGCAGGGAGAAAGTTCTGATGCTATATTGAACAGGTTGATCTCTGGACAGGGAATCCGAAAAAGAAATAAAAGAATATAAAATGGCTTTTCGATCGAATGAATATCTTCAAAGAAATGAATTAGTACGCTTCCAGCTAATGGGCAACCTCGACACAAAGGTGGTTATAAATTCACAATTAATGACCGATCTGCATTCTATGATTGGTATAATGCGTATTTCGAGGTGCAGTTTCAACTCCAAAAACTGGCGGATGGTGCTGGCTATGCAGCAGCTGACAGGATCACAGTGATCAATGGCGTTCATTCCCTGATTAAACACGTGAAGTTTAAATCTGCAGGAAAGATTGTTTATGATACTGATAATCTGCATAAAGTCTGTTTCGCAAAGAATTTGTTAGAATACTCCGATGACTTCAGCAGATCAGTCGCCAAGAACAGTTTCTGGTATTTGGATACTGATGCAACAACCGCTAATACGAATCTTGGATTTGAAGCCCGGCGGGTGCAATCTCAAGCAGTTCGTGACAATGGAACCGGTGGTGCAAAGAACATTAACACGATCATTCCCCTGAATCGTTTTTCCTTTTTTGGAAGAGTTGGAAGATAAGATGCTTGTGCCCATGCAGCTGCAATTCGAGATTGAGCTTAATGAGGATGGGGAGCTGATTCGTATGGCAAACGGCGTTGATGCTGGAAGAGTTGTTGTAAATCGATTTTTGCTTTGGGTGCCAAGACTGACTCCCAAAGATTCTCTGTATGACAAATTTGTCAGCTCATTCCTGAAAGAAACGCAATGGAAATATCTGAGGGAAATGTATCAGCAATCAGCTCCCGCAACATCATCAGGATTCTTCCAGATCTCACCGAGCATTGACCATGTGAGGCATATTTTTGTCTGGCTGAAAAGAACCGCTCCACCCAATGATGTCCCTGCAGAAGACAATCCCTATCTGATGGACACTTTCAAGCTGAATGCGGCAGATAACGGCTCATCCTTGTTGAACTGTCGATTGGAATATGGAAACGGAGTTTTCTACCCGGAAACAGAGTACGACAGTGAAAGCAAAGTGAGGATTTTCCAGGATGTCATGGCTTATGCAATGCGGAAAAATGATTATAACACAGGGACACAATTGAATTTGGCTAATTTCAATTCTCTTTTCCCGTTGATCTATTTCGATCTGACTTATCAAACTGAAAAACCAACAAGAGATCCCAAGCAGTTGATATTCAGATATCGATTGAACGCAGATGCAGCTGCAAACTTCAATGCACATGCCATTGTTCTCTATGAAGAACTGGTGAAAATTGATAAGATTGGAAATGAACTGGTGATCGTGTGAAGCAAGCGCAGCGAGCGCGCGCAGCGGCTGTGATCTGAAAAGATATGTTGTCATTTAAAATGACAACATATCACCCATATAAAGTAAATCTGTCGGAAGGGCAAAAAAAGAAGCTTGGAAGAGCATTCAAAGCAAACTGCGCTATCACCCTGAGATTAAAAAAAAAATCAAACAAGCGGAAGTGATGAACTGATGCTAACGAGCAATCAAAAGAAACGAATTGCTAAAGCTGCAGCTTTGGGAAAGGGAGTCGAGCTAAAGATATCGAAAATGCAAATCAGAAAAGTGATGAAGCAAGGCGGAAATCTTTTCTCTGCTATTGTTCCCCTGGCTCGTTCCCTGGCACCCACCCTGGCAAAGACACTTGGGCTGTCAGCATTAGCTGGTTTGGCGAGTGAAGGAGCGAGTGAAGTTGTGAAATAGATAAGTGGAAAGGGGCAAACAGGTGGGTTTCTCATTCCCCAAGATAAAATTCAAAAACTGATTGACAATAAACATCTGTTGACAAATAAACAGAAACAGGACATTTTGGTTGCCCTTAAATCAGGAGCACAACTGACGATGAAACCATCAGCAAAACAAGCTGGTGGGGCATTGGGAACATTTCTGGCTTCCATCGGAATTCCACTGGCACTTGACATGGTGAAAAATTTATTTGGGAAAGGAGCGCCAAGAGTTGGACGCCCAAAAGGAAAGGGAGCGCCAAGAGTTGGACGTCCAAAAGGAAGGGGAGCACCAAGATTGGGGGCGCATCCATTTCAACCACCCCCATTTATTGGAACCTGGGGACGAAAAACTGTTGGGATGGGAAAAAAATCAAAAAAAGGAGCGGGACTTCTGCTGGGAACGAAAAGTCCATTCAACAACATCCCAGTTCTCGGGGCGATTTTGTGAAGCCGAAACCGAAATTCGTGAACAAACCCCTGAACAATGTTGATCTCATGAAGTGGATTGATTTTCTGAAAATTCCCAATTTCAAAGGGATTTTCGCCAGGGATGAAGTGAGGCCCCGCGAACACAGCCCCTGCATTATCAATCTTGATTCGCTTGAAAATGCAGGAACTCACTGGGTTTGTTGCGCTCCCGGACAGAAATTCACGTGGTATTTCGACTCTTTTGGGATGGGAGTTCCCCAGGAATTCAAAAGTTCCAAACCGGTGATTTGGAACAGCAGTCAGTATCAAAACATAGATAGTGTCCTTTGCGGGTATTATTGCTTGTTTTTCCTCCATCAATGGTCGCAGGGGAAAGACTTCTATGATATTCTCAAACCTCTCAGTCTGACTAATACGACGCAAAATGAAAAATTCATAAAAGAATCACTGGAAAATTTGGACCATTTACAGACTTCATAAAATGTCTATAAATCTTGAATTTACAGACTTGGTACTTTCACCTGTTAAAAACAAAATCTCTGTAAATTTTTTTGACAGACATTTTGCATAGTTTTATTGTCTTGTTCTTTATAAAATGTTTGTGAAATGTTTATAAATCCTAGGAGCTGTAATGAGAGGAAAGACTTACAATTTACAGACTTTACAAAATCTGACAACAATGTTTGTAGATCTGCTGTTTACAAAGATTTCATGATTTCTAGACTTCTAATATAAAATGTCTGTAAATGGCACTGCCTAATTTTAATGTTAATTCAGTTACCAAATGTCTGTAAATTAATGTGGTCCCGAAGCGGAACATCTAATGACAAACGGAGAATTATAAAATCTCTGTAAATTGACACAAACAAACTAATCTTTCTCCGAATCGTTTGAATAGAATTTTTAAAGCTACATCCAGTGTTCACTCACATAATCTAAGAAATTCAAAATACAACCTTTTCGTTCCTAGACCGAGTACTGAAGCAGGCAAACGAAGTTTTCAATATCACGGTTCTGTTCTCTGGAACAGCTTGCCTTTAAGCGCTAAGATGTAGCCCACTCTGAGCTCTTTTAAATCATGCATTAAAGCGCCATGAAACATGTGTGATATGTGCGCCATATAAGTCTCTGTATTATTATTATTATTATTCATAAAGGATACTTTTTATAGTTTTTAGTATAATCCCGTATAGATAATGAATTTAGTTAGATAACTTGATTTTGTTAAGTAATTAATCTATTGTCGTTTAAGGCTCGACGGAAGAACATGTATTATGAATTGACAACGCGTAATATAAATAAAGTTTACCTACCTAACGGGGCATTATAAAATCTCTGTAAATTGACGCAAATGGGGCATTATAAAATCTCTGTAAATTGACGCAAATGGGGTATCATAAAATCTCTGTAAATTGACGCAAACGGGGCATTATAAAATCTCTGTAAATTGACGCAAACGGGGCATTATAAAATCTCTGTAAATTGACGCAAATGGGGCATTATAAAATCTCTGTAAATTGACGCAAACGGGGCATCATAACATCTCTGTAAATTGACGCAAACGGGGCACTATAAAATCTCTGTAAATTGACGCAAGCGGGGCATTATAAAATCTCTGTAAATTGACGCAAATGGGGCATTATAAAATCTCTGTAAATTGACGCAAACGGGGCATTATAAAATCTCTGTAAATTGACGCAAAGAATAAAACTGACTAATTTTGTTTAGCAGAGTAGGCATTTTACTCGATATTTTGAGTTAGCTTACTTAAAATTTAACTTAAATATTTTATTCAATATAGTGAGTTGAAACAACACCTTAGTTTGAGAAAATCAAGTGAAAGTCACTTTTACTCAAACATACGATTAAAAACTTACTCACTGCAGTGAGTCAGTGCTTCTCACTCAAATTAAAAATATGAGTTAATTCTTAACCCAATAAAGTGAGTTGATACAACTCTTTTTTTTGAGTGAACAGGGGGTGCAACAGTCCGACATCTACTCAAACGTGAAAGCACACACATAAGAGATTGCGAGGGTCCTAAAGGGGTAAAATGGGAACTGGAATTGGCCTGTTTTTGCCCTGGGAAATGGGATTTCAGTCACTGAGACTGGGATTTGCTCACTGGGAATGGAAAAAAACGTCGTAATTGTAATGGGACAGTTGTCATTAAGCATGTCCAGTCAATGCTTAACTGGTCTTAACTAGTCTAACTAATTCCCTTAGTGAAACAAAAGAAACGGAAAACTGATCCTTACGGCAGAAAAACAGAACCAGAATCAGAAGCAAATAAAATAAAATAAAATAAAATAAAAGTGGAATATAACAGTGCCCATTATTTCGCTTTGCAAAACAAAGCTTCTTCAGGGGCTAGCACTATAAATGATTACAACTGTAAAACCGTTATACAAGTGGTTTTGAAAAACCTAAAGGATAACAAAAACAATGAATATGATTGGTGAAGGGTTTGACGGGCGATAAACTAAACTGACTAGCGATGAAAAAGTTAATGAACTTCGTCGCGTCTGTTGATTCCAAGTGGTTCTAACGTCTGGAGTTTGTCTATGCGAAATGCTTCACGCACTTTTCGTACAGAGTCTCTGCTATGACGTATTAATTCCAGTGGTATAAGTTGCATATCCTTACAGGCGCGGATCCAGGATTTTTTTATGTGGGGTGGCTACGGGTATTTGCTTAAGTCTATAGAATTTTTTATTGTTGCAATTAAAAAGAAAACTGTTAAAACCGACGGTCTAAAGGGGAGGGGGGAGGGGTGGCTAGCCACCCAATCCACCCCCCTGTATCCGCCCCTGTCTTAGTAGAGTGGCCTGGTAGATTAAAGTGTTCTGATATAATAGTAAGGCAGCTGAGGTGATGTCGATTCTCTACAGAGCGACGATCATCACCAAAGCGTCCATTTATATTAGTTTGCGTTTTGTTTCTCCGATGTATTGACACGGTATATTACGTTTAAAACAATTTTTACATCGGATCATATAGATCAGGTTTTTAGAATTACATGTTATGTGATTATAAATATAACGTTCCTCTTTAGTAGTAAAAAAGTGTATTTCTTTTGGCCTTGTTGAATAAACTGACAGGTCAAACAGCGTGGGTGGTTGCATCTGTAAGCTCCTGCTGGAGGCACCGATCTGATCTCTCTCGCTGGTTGGTTTCCTTAGTTTAGTTTCTAGTAGTTTAGAACCACTTGGAATCAACAGACAGGACGAGCTTCGTTAACTTTCTCATCACTAGTCAGTTTAGTTTATCATCCGTCAAACCCTTCACCAATCATATTCATTGTTTTTGTTATTCTGTTATTTTGTACAACGGTTTTACAGTTGTAATCATTTATAGTGCTAGCCCCTGAAGAAGCTTTGTTTTGCAAAGCGAAATATTGGGCACTATTATATTCCACTTTTATTTTATTTGCTTCAGTGAGTGTTCTGTTTTTCTACCGTAAGGATCAGTTTGCCGTTTCTTTTGTTTCACTTCAAGTATTAATACTGATCTAGGTCTGGAAACCCAAATCCGGCCATTCTCAACGGTTTGTTGCAGTGATCGTGCATTCTGTTTCTTTTTAATTCCCTTAGTTTGGCAAACATCAGAAAACTGTTAAAAGTGCCTATTTTACGGCCAATTCTACTTTAGGAATATGAGAATATTTTATTTTTTCACTTGTCTTGCGGTCAACGATATTTGTGTACAGCGGTGCAATCAAGCCAAAAACGTTGAGCATGCGTTTTTTCATGTTAAAAACAACATGGCGCAATGTCTGCAGGCGACAGGAATGTGAAGTGGCAGGAGCATATCACCTGATATATATATATGCGGATGTGAATAGAAAAGAGTTGGTATGAAAAACACTGGCATTTTTCGTGAATTCTGCGAGTGGGAATTTGGACGTTGGGAAATGGGATTGGTATCCCCCCCCCACCCACCTTTCAGGACCCTCGATTGCCGCTTCGCGAGCGAGAGCGGGAAAAAACGTATCTTTCAAAGAAAAGATAATATTTCAAAATACAAGACACAGATCAGAGTTCAACGGCGGTATTACTGTTGTAAGAGGTATGTGTCTTATATATCTTCTTTACTTCACATGTCAATAGCTGACGCAGCATTTTAATATTTTAGCCTTGCCTAAACAGCTCTTGAAAGAGGTGTTTTTAAAGCCTGGATTTACCTGGAACGGAAATAGGAATGATTTTCGAAGAACGAGAGATTAAAAAAAATGTATCGAAAAAGCCGTATGTGAGCTCGAAAAATAATAATGGTGAATACAATGTAAAATACAATACAGTAAATCAAAGGAAGGCAATCTTCCGCTTGGTCGTTCGGCCGAGAGGTCTTGGGTGCGAATTGATCATGCGCAAGCGAGTCGTTCCCGGCGGGCAGTTCGTGTTGGCGCTTCTTTTAATGCACCAGTCAATGTAAATCCCCGCCCCCCCCAACCCGGGCCTGAGCGGGGTAACGCGGGGACGTTCACCCATATTCACTCCATTTTGGTCCCCCGGTAGGCGGGGAGTACGCTAGAAATCACGATCTTCGCCACCCGGACCGGGGAAAAAGCGGGGCATTCACTCTTCTGTGGGCAGCGGTTTCATTTTCGCGCTGCATCGTAAAAATCGTTCTTGATTCGATCGTGGGCAAAGCGAAACAGAAAGACGAGCAAATTAATATATAAAAATGCTTTGCAAAGTGTCTTTTAGACATGGTAGCATGATCACGAAGAAGGCTGTTGTAGCCGAAGACCTAGAAAGTCTGATCAAGAAAGGTGGGCATGTTTGCAGTTTATATTCATGTATTTATATTTCCAGATGTGTTTGCCTTCGACAAAATGGCGGCCGATCACCGTGATAAACATTTTATGAGCTTATGTATATTTGCTCGTTTTCCAGGAAAAGCAAAATTTGGAATCAAAGAAGAAGAAACCATATACGTCTTTCTGGAGGATGGAACAGAAATCGATGACGATGAGACTTTTAAAGCATGTGCAAATGAAACATTATTTGTCTTCTCGTCTGATGGAGAGTGGAAGTCGCCAGAGTCAATGCAGGCCAAAGGTTATTGAAATATTTCCTTTTTATAATACACCTTGGAATAATTTTATTCGTTGTGTGATGTGTGTGTGTGTCAGCCTTTTTTCTATAATTTTAAAAACATTATAGAAAACAAAGACCTTGGGGAAGAAATTCCCAATTGCTTGCATTGAACAGATTGAATTGCCTTTTTTCTTTGAAGCAATAATGTGGTTTGTTGTTAATTTTTATATGCATTCACTGGTATTCACTTCAGACAATGATATTTTGTTTTGTAGGTGAAAGTACCATTCCCTTGTCTGTAAATCAAGATTTTTCATTTTGTCAAGGTATTTAATTTATGAGTTTTAGTACACCTAGCATCCTTTCTTAAACTTTAGGGTGAATGTCTGTATAAATGAGTCACAGATGAAATGAGATACTATATATATAATTTTGTTTTCAGGTAAACAATCTGCCAAGTCAGGAAACAGCCACTCTGCACTTACAGAGAAAGGTAAATGGGCATCTAATTAGCATTTGTATCTAACTATTTTCTGCAAATAAGCTTATATTCATGTGTAAGATTTTTTCAATTGTGTATGTGAACATTTCACTCCTGTTGTTACGATTATGATGCCATGCTGTAAATGTTTGACGATTTATGTCATATGCTAATATTACTATGAGTTATTTCCTTTTTAAGTGACATTTTGTGAAATTGCTAATTTCAGGTGGTCAGACAACAATAGCTTTTGAAGGAAACCAGATTGTGCTTGGTCCAGTTACGCAGGTACCTGTAAGGAACTTCAGGAAGGTTACAATGAATAATTATGCACATGGAGAAAATATCACATTTCATTAGTCTTGAAGAAACTTTAAAGCCTATTATCTTTGGCTTATTTTAGAGGATGCCTTCTGTTTGATTATTAATACATTTTACAGGATTGTTGTCAAGGGCCAGTAGCGGTCATAAATGGCTATCTTCTAGTTCTTATCCCCTCTCTGGCTAGCTGTTTTTTTTTCTCAGTTAAACAAAACTGTCCATACTTGTGATTTAATCATTAGAGTTTATAACTGCCTAATTGTTTGAGTGGCCTACTTCTTTATAAATGGAGGACAACCCTGATTTTATTCAAGTTCTCAGGGTGAGGTGCGGGATTGCAGAAAATTAATTCAATGCTTTTCAGAACGAGACAGGAGACAAGGATCTATAGTTATTCAATGAGATGCAAATAAGTATGAAGGCCACAGAATTAATTTTCTGCAATCCCCGCACCTTGGCGAGTTCTCACCACTTGCAGTCTTATATTAAAGTTTTAAATTGTTAAGAAGCTACACTGCTGCAAATTCATAATTCAACACAATTGTAGATTTTTACTATTGTATAAATCATCCATTAATGAAAATCTGAGAAAAGTGCACTTTCCAGAGCAGCATTTGTTTTTCCTTTGCCAACTGTGGTAATTTGTATTGTAGATCCCTTGTGCTCCTACAGTTGATTTAACGGTAAAAGTAGACACTGAAAAGCTTAAAGAAGATAGCAAAATCTACCCAAATGTCCAACTTGGAGGCTTCTTGTACGACTACAGGAAAGCTGTGAATAACGCAGCCTATGATCTGGCATTACAAGATCCATCTTTGGTGTTCAAAAAAGGAGAGCTGCAGTCCCTGGCACAGACAAAGGTAGATAAGGAAGGATATTCATACAAGAAAAAAAAGTCAAGATCGTCGTCTTCATCTTCTACTGAGAGCAATCCTGCAGTTACCAAGTTGACTCCTTCAATGCGCTCCAAGAGAATTGAGCAAATCAAAGAAGACCTTACAGAAGCAAATCTAGAAATGACACTGTTGGAGAAAACGAGAGCAAGAGCAAGGAACTTGAATCAAGATGATCGAGCACGGCATCTCACTCAAGAAATGACACCCCTCAGGCTAAAGAAACGAGAGTTGGAAGATGAGCTGTCTGTTCTGCAGAAGAAGGAAGCAAAGGCTTTGCACCAAAAAAGGATTAGACTTGGTAACAAAGCCAGAGAGCAAGGTGAGCCATGTGGTGATCAGCAGCTTGATACTTCACAACAGAGAATTGATAATATGCTTGTAAAAAACACGACGAAAGAGCTGTCTGAAAAAAGTGGTTGTCATGATCTTGTGAGAGTTGCAGAAGGAAATATACTCAACCAATCCAGTGGTGACGTTGGAAGTCAGTACGCAAAGGAAAGTGCAGCCTGCAGTTCCAGTTCTGGTAATGGCCAGTGTAACAATAAAGACCAACCTCAGTCATCTGGACAGGACACCCAAACAAAGCCTTTTTTATAGATCAGACCGGTAGGGGAGATGAAGCTGCATACCAAAGATATCTCGGACAGATTAACAACAATTTGAGTGAAAATACTAAAGTTGGAGATGGTCTTCATGTATCTAAGTTAACTGGAATTTCTCTTGAACAGTTTATTTCATGTAGATCCATGCTATGTTCCCAGTTGCACAGACCGGACTGCAGAGAATGTGGTATGTTAATTAATGCTGCTCAAGATATTCTAGCCACTGGAGTATTGGAACTTTCTGAAAGTTATAGGAAACACTTCTCCTCTACCTACAGGTCTTCTAATGCAACAAGACGTTTCATGCAGCTGCCTGTTGTTGTCTTTAGAGCATCACAGAAACCCGGAATGCAGAAATTGTATGTGATTGAAAAGCAAGATGCTGTCAACTATGAAAAACTGGTTAGGATAGTTTCCAAGTTTTCACTGGAGAAAAACTTGGACACAAAAGGCGTAAGAAAAGAGACTGTGCAAAATCTGTTAAAGTTAGCTTCAACCGAAAGCGACAGAAAGTTAATCAAATTTGCTGTCTGTGAAGCCAGTGGCTATTCTAATAAGAAAGTGGAGACCTTGGGGATACATGAGGTCTCAAAGTTGAAGGTTAATGTGAGAAGTGCTCTACAGGAAGCAGAGCAGATAAGAAGAGATGTTTCTGAGCTTGTGGCAGTGAAAGAACAATGTGCATTAAGATCCCTTGGGCTTTATGAATTTGCAAATGATAGTGAAAGTGATAGTAGTGAAAGTGACAATGAATCCTCAGACAATTCTGAACCCCAGATTCAGTGGGTGAGTGGGTCTGAAACCGACAGCGACTCAGAAACAGCTCAAGGGAACACATGCTTAGATCCTGATGATGGATCAAAGAAGTCAAGTGAACTAGATACAGCTCAAAGAAAGAGGCGCTTAGATCCCGATGATGGTTTACAGAAACAGCCACACGTTTTTGCCCCAAATAATGACCACTTGTTGCTCATGTTAAGAGAAAACAACTTAAATTGGTTTTCGTTCGTAGAAGAGCTTAAACTTTTGATGCGTAATTATGACAATGAGGTTATAAATCAAGTTTTGGCTGACTTTAGTCAAAATCTAGATGGAATGGATTTGGATGATAACGAACAGGAATCTGTCGAGATGTCTAGGCAGGCATACCTAAATGACGAAAGAGTTGCAGCTATGGATAACACTGGTCTAACAGATTCTGAAAGTGACAATCCTGAAGACTGGATTAGCTTAAACTTAAGGTCTGCTAAAGGGAAGCAAGTTGTGAAGAAACACCGAGCAATTATCAAGAGAATCGCGAAAAGACAACAAGCCAAAGTAGTAGCAGAAAGGGGTCTTTTGAAACGAAAGGTACCAAAAAGAGTTGGCAAAGTACTGCAAAGATTTCCCAACCTAGGAAAAGATATAGAGCAATTTGTGCAGAGTAAACGGTGTGGCGCAGACTCATGGAGAAGAACCGGCGTTACCACATTTGATGGAAATAGGAAACAAGGTCCCAAAGCATCTTTTAGATCAATACAAGAACATCTGCAACAAAAGTATGACACCAAGATAGGATAATGGAACTGTCGTGCAAATGTGTGTTGTTAGAAACAAAAGGAAACTATCAGCAAAAAGATATAAAGGTGAAGCAAAGGTTACCTGCCGAAGGGCAAGGAAAGGATTTAACTTGAAGTTTAATCCCGATGCGCACTATAGCTGCGCACTGTACAAGGTCCTTGACAAAATTCAACTTGAAGATACAAGCAACAAAACTGTGTTAAACAGAGACGATCAAGCTGGTTTCAGATTGGACACAACGTATACACATTCACAACACAGAGTGCTCTCTGTTGACCAGGAGGTAACAACAAGGACTGATTTTGTTAATAAGTATTCGTCAGTTTTGCAGAGCTCGACATATTTATTTATGGCAAAGGACAAAACTGATGAAAGAGCTGCTGCAATTATGAAAGATCATTTTGCGTTCAATAAGAATCCTTCACAACATGCTGCGGATTTGAAATTTCTGAAGACCACCGAAGAGTTCAAACACCTTTTCCCTGGAAAGAGTGTGGACTGTATTCGTGTTGATGGAGCAACAGATGAGCGACCCTCAATTCTTGAAGTCCAATTTGTGTGGACTGAGATCCATCTCAGTGAAGAGAAAGTTGTTACTTGTGTGACAGCCCGGCATAGTGGCGGTAGTTTCTTGAACAGGGTCGAATTAGTAAATGGTTGTATTGCAAGGGCTCATAGTCATGTGTTTATACCTTCAACCTTGAATGGGTCAAACATGACCAACAACGGACTGGATGAAGAGAAACTGAAATCAAATCTAGATGCTGCTGCAGACGTTTACATTGATAGGACTCAAGATGCCCCTTTTGGGAGTACAAAGATAAAGTACTTCAAAGGTGCCAGTGGTGAATATTCTAAATATATGCAGAGTAGAAGAACGAATTTAATCACATTTTTGCAAGGCTCGCAAAAAGCTAAAAAAGAGCTAAAAGAGAAAGAACCTGTACAATATCAGTACTTTGAGGAAATCTGGCAGGTTAGGAAAGATCATCTGGTGACAGGATATCCCAAACAGTACATATTTCTGCTACATGTATGTTACAAGCCCTCCTGTATTCATCCAGTGTGTAAGAAAGGAAAGCCAACAAAGGAATTAGAGTGGTTTAATTCGGGCCCAAACCTTAAATGCATTCCCTTACCAATAAAAGATCCGAACCGCCCTTGGGGAGGGCATTGTGAAGAATGCAAAGGTGACCAGTGTTCAGGACATTACATGCAGGCTGAAGATTGCATCAGACATGTTATGCTACACACAATGAAAGACTGTATCCGCGAACCACCATCAGTTGTTCTAAAGCGAGAGTTTGCTAGGCTTGCAAAGACGATGAAACCCGCAGACCTAACTGTTGATCACGAGGCAGTTGAGAGTTGTGCAAGGCAGACCATGCTAACAAAAAATGAAGTGAAAATTTGGTTTGAGCACTTGGCAAAAGTGAGTGAGCGAAGGAAAACTGGTGCTAAGAAAGCTGCAGCAACAAGGGCAGCGAAGAAAGGTAGGTTAAAGACCTGTCACTTGTGAATCTTCCAACCCACCTACCCATCCAATCATCCGTCCATCCAGTCAGCCAGCCAGCCAGCCAGCCATGTATCTGTTTGCCTGTCTTCCAATTACCTTATATATGAAGTAAAGGGAACTATCTATAACACAGCTGGATTTTCTTGTTGGTTTTATTCACTATAGGCAATCTGATGTCTGCATACTGTCCGTGTGGCGAACCGGATGACGACTATATGATTGCATGCGATAAGCCTACATGCAGATTTGAGTGGTACCATTACCAGTGTGTGGGGCTTGACAGTCTTAGTATTCCTGATGGGGAATGGTTCTGTTCTGAATGTAAAGGTGATTTTATATAGTATTTCTAACTACAATTCATTAGTATTAGCACTGACATTACAATTAACATTATCACTACCATTTTATCTTCTTCCTCCTCCTGGTCATCATCATCATTTGGGATACAAATTTAATACAGTAGACAAGGAGTAAATTTTTGTTTTGTTTTATTATACTATACTGGGTTTCATTAAACCCCTTTAGTGTATCCTGGTATTGTGATTACAAATATTTAAAACCGCCTTATTCTTTAATCGTAGGTCACCCTGCTCATCTAGAGAAGAAACTACAGTAGTCAACAGAAAGAGAAGAACAAAATTTGTAAATAAATGGCCGGACTTCACATTGTACTTTGTTTTTGTTTGTTCAAAGTTTTTCTGTAATCTCAGTAGTTTAATAACAGAAAGAGAAGAACAAAATTTGAAAATAAATGGTGACTTGACATTGTACATTATTTTTGTTCGTTCAAAGTTTTAATGTGATCTGCATTTTTCTCAGATGCCCCCGAGGGCGGGGACATTGGATCAAAAGCGTTTTCCCGGGGGGCAGGGCATTTTCTTACTTTCACTGACTACAATTTCCAAGTCCCCGCTCAGGCCCGGGTTGGGGGGGGCGGGGATTTACATTGACTGGTGCATAACGAACTCCCATGTTTAATATTACTCGGTTATTACTGTCTTGCTGCTCGCTTTCAGCGCTCAAAACTTCACTTGCTTTGAAAAGACAACTTGTGATTTGAGCCTTTTTCTCGTTTCACGTTTTCTGAATAAGCTGCATGCAATGTTTTTTACAAAATATCAACGATCGCTATGCATTCGATTGCTTCCAACCTACATCCATTTCAAACGCTTCATTCTTGCCGCCCTTGTGATCCCAAAGGTAAGTAAGCTTACGTTAAAAATGTAAACCAGTTTAAATATTATTTTTGGCTACCTGTACTGAAGATTTTCTACGAATTTCAGGGTTCTGTCTTGGTGACTGTACGGGCTCACTTCGCAAGGAATTTCACGTTGTAATTTAGTCTTTTGTTTTAGTCCGTGTGTATTGGTACACCAGAACAGAACCAATTTCAGCCTGCTCATTTGAATAAATAAGCTTATAAGAAACTAAAACTTGAATTATAGTATTTCTTTCAATCTTGCAATTCTGTTCAAGTGATGTTGATTTTTAACATGAAGTTCCTGTACAGTATTATTTTCTTCTTATTTGCTAGGGCCTTTGGTCGTCCATGCTTAGGAAACCATACTTTACTGTAGGCCATAAGACCACTGACTTGTTATGTACACATGCTAAATTGTTGGAGGTAAAACCTTTGGAAAAGGCGAACATTGCTCAGTCAATCAGTACCAAAAATGACAATAGTCAGTTCAAGGACGTACAGTATACAAAACATGGACCCAGGTACATGGACCACCTTTAATTTTCGTCAGTTTTAATATAGTATATTTTTTCTGAATTTTTCTGTCATTATTATAAAGGATGGACTGGGGACAGGGTATAAAACACGGTCTTCAGTTTAAATAAATATGACATTCAACTTCAAGCAGCCACGTCAAGACACAAGTACTGTAGAACAAGAAGGACTGGACCCAAGGTACTATAATTATGGGATGCAGACAATCCCATGTGCTTTTCTTTTGGATTTGTTGTGCATGTGCTGTCAAGAAAATGCTGATAGGCCTGGTTGAGTATAAACAAACACATGTGCAAGCAACCATACTGATGAAAAGACAGTGTCAGATCAAGATAAAGATTGGTTTGTTTGTTATTATTTCTACAATGTAGATGCTTTGTGGATACTTGTGAAGAGCAGTGTTTAAGGTTTGAACATAGCCTCACCTTCCCCTTCCCTCACCGAGAACTCAAACTGAAAACACTGCTCTTCACGAGTATTCACGAAGCACCTACATGTAGAAACAATGAAAACAATTACATGTAGTATGGTGGCTTTGGCATGTGTTTGTTTATACTCCACTAGACTTTCGTTTTAACCGAATCCAAAAGAAAAGCACATGGGATTGTCTGCATGTCGTAATACATGTAATAGCACACTGTACAGTGTAGCTTGGGACTTGGCCCAGTCCTTCTTGTTCTACATGCATCAAAGGAAATCTGTGGGGAGAGCACTAAAACTTCGCATCATTGCTCTCCTCCTGCCCCAACAGTACCGGCCAAGAATCGGACTGCATACATTGTATAAAATGCAATGTTGGCAAAAGGATAAAATAGTAGGGAGTTAAATACCAATTGATGTTGAATGTCATATTTATTAAAACTTAAGACTGTGTTTTATACCCTGTCCACAGTCCATCCTTAAATTGACAAAAATTAGGGGTGGTCTATCAGATTGTCCATGGACCCGGGTCCATGTTTTGTAAACGTCCTCAGTTCAGTGTATTTTTTAGTATGATTATAATACATGTACAGCTGTAGTTCACAAATGTCATATCAGATGGCTCTTTGTAAAGAGAAAGGGCAACCAGAAAAGAAGACAATTTTAATTTGTTGCTGTACATGTATGTTGATTGATCATGTAGCTGTTGCATCTTTACTTATTTTTTTTTCTTTTGTCTGTGTGAGATACATGGAATGTTTTCTAATGAGGATAATACAAAAATAGAATCAAGGATAGTTTTAAGCACAACATAGGCTGTGCTTCAAATCTACATTATTGGTGCCAGCTTATAAGTTTTGTGAAATGCTTCATGTTTGTACACTTTCTGATCACCCAAGGTCAAAAGTGATATGCTACGGGCCACTGTGTGTTGCTAGAGCACAGCCCAACAATGCAAAATTTTACCTTTGGGCAACCAGGAAATCTTTGTTTTTGCACCAAACTTATACTGTATGCTGAGCACCCCAGATTTCAAGTGCTTGGAGATTTCGGGCTCCCAACTATTTTTCTTAGAGCACAGCCTTGGTTGTCTAATACTTGTACAGGTGTACATGTATGTAGTCAAAGTTTATAGTTTTTGATCTAAATGGTGACTATTTCCTTTATTTCTTAGAAAACTGAGTGACAAAACTACAGTACTAAAAAACGCAGTAATGAAAAAGATGTACAGTGTACATGTACAATTGTAGAATGGTCTGAGCCAGAGGTATGTGTATACTATCTTTCATCTTGCAGCAATGGAACTTGTTGATTAATTTTATTTTGACTAACCCCCAGCCTGATACATGTACACTGTATTGCAAGTTACAATGCATTGCATCGCCATGGGAATTCTTCTTGATTTCTAACTTTCCCATGCATGTAAGAGTGCATGTGGGCATCATAGACATCATTATTACTGTACATGTAACTTCTGCTTATGGACTCCACCTGTCTCTTTAAGGATAGATTCTGTAGTCATGGTCTCAATAGCACAACCCAGAGTAGACTTTAAACTATGCAGGAGTTGCGTGACTCTGTGTTGTGTTTATACATGTACAGGGGCATAATCTGCACTGTTCTTGCATGTATAATTATGATAGACACATGAACATAAAGCAGTTGGTTTCAAATGAAACTGTGATAATGAATTGGTGGGGGAGTGAAACAAAATGTTAGTGTTATCAGCCTTGTTGATAAAGTAAATTGCCACCATATATGTATAAAAGGATTAAAAAGGTAATGTTTTTTAGTGCTAGTCCTCAAAACATCAGCCTTAATTTACTGTACATTGTGCATATCAACAATTCAGTTGATCAAACTAATCTACACGTAAACAATGACACAACTGACATTATTCTTCTAACAATTTTTTTTCTAATTACAAAACAGAACAACAGGGTACACTGTAGAAGAAGATACATGTACATTGTAGTGATGATTGCAGTGACACTGTGCATGACAACACGCAAGTAAGTATGTTATGAATTAAGCCCTGAAGAAAGAAATAAACAAACAAACAAACAAACACATGCACAAGCAACCATACTGATGAATAGTGTCAGAACAAGATAAAAATTGGTTTTGTTTGTTATTATTTCTTGATGCTTTGTGGTTACTCGCGAAGTGCAGTGTTTAAGGTTCGAACGTACATGTGTAGCCTCACCTTCCCTCCTCCCTCCCCCTTCCCTTACTCACTACATTGTACATATTACCAGCAGGAACACTGGGAAACTAACACACTTTAAGAAAAGTGAAACAGGAAAACTCATTTATAAATTTTTGAGAGCTTGAGCATTTGTACTGACTTGCTGATATTTGAAGTCCTGGGTCAATCAGTTTTTACTTCCCAAGTTGTTTAAGCGGTCAGTGTAAAACGCAGACTGCAGACCGGGGGTAAAATGCAGACTACACACTAGCCTACACCAATACTAGACCATTTTAGCTGCATTTTGTAACCCTATTCTAGACTAAACACCAAAAAAACCTTACCCTATCCTAGACCTAGTCCAAACTCGCTATTTTCCACTGCATTTTACCCTCAGTCTGCATTTTACCCCCGGTCTGCAGCCTGCGTTTTACACTGTCCGGTTGTTTAAGTGTTCACTTTACCCTTGCAGTGCCTCGTTGCACATTAGGAGTAAATGAGTACTGCCACATTACCAGACAACATGCAGAGTCTTATTTGGGATAACAGCATTCCAACCAGAGGAGTAACAGCGTATTTAGAGTGTGCAGAATTCCTCTGGCTTTTGTTTCAATTCATTATTTTTGTGATATGATGCTCTGTTTTCTTAACTTAATGATAAGCAATAAATTATGACTCCCTGTACATAGATTAATTCCTTGTGAAAACACTTACCCTACATGTATACTGTCAGTCAAAAATGTTATTTTTCTGGTTCATAATTTATAGGTTGAGGACAGAACCAAGGATAACAAACAACCTGATGCTGTTGAAACAGAATCTAGTATATAGTAAGTTGACACATTTATAATGGGATTGATATTTGTGGTGGTTAGATACAGGAAATTCAACATCATTTTGATGAGTTTATTGAATAAGCTGATTTATTATATTGCAAGGTTACCCGTTACTAGGCAGGGATGACAACATTGAGTAGGAGAAAAGGCAGGTTGTGAAGCAAGAGCGGTGGCTCTTCAAGGCTGTGGTCTGAGAAAGATTGCAGGAAACCGAAAGCTCTGAACCTGTGAAAAACCAGGGTGCCCAGCATTATGAGTTTTATGCAAAAACTTAGATTTCCTAGTTGACTCAGGGCAAACGTTAAGTTACCAGGAAACACCAGGCACTGCTGGAGCAAAGCCTTGTTCTTGTATATCACAAAACCTTAAGTTTTCGACCTACTGTGTGTACAGTGTAGGACATGGCTACATTTTCCAAAATTTTGAAAAGCTAGTGTGAGACTAGTTGGTTTGATGGAGTTCTCAAACTCATTGTTTAAAATAATTATATAAAAAAATACATTCTGACTTGCATTATTTTGTTTCCTTTCAGATTTCAGCATCCTATACATCAATTACTGCATTGTATTTCTGAAGGCCAAGAAACTTAGTGATGTAAAGTAATAAATTTCAAAAAGGAGCTGACCAAATTGGGCATGACTTTTCCAAAAAGGTCAAACATAATTATTCCAAAGAAGCTTTAGTCATAAAGTATAAAAGATTACATTGAAAATTTATATGTCAAATACATATGGAAACATTATTGACGGGAAGTTTATAATAATTTTATATGTTAGGGACGTACCATTTAATTACCATGCAATTTCTTCTGAGCATGAATTTTTTTCCAGCATCACTATTTGCAAAAATTTTTTTTTTACCTTAATGCTTGAATTTTTTTTCACGTGCTTTCCTGTGCACGATTTTTTCTCTTAAATTTCTTCTGCAGGAATTTTTTTTTTGGTAATTGCCCAACCCCCTACTTTCCCCTCCCCCCCCCCGCCCCACAAAAATTAAATGGTCCGTCCCTTAGGCCAAGGCAAACATTAATGTTACAGTTTATTACATGTGATTATTTATTTATAATCCAACCCAGATAAGTAAATATTAAGTGAGAATTTATTTTAAAAATGCTATACAGTATTGTAGTGCTATTTTCATGAAAGTACAAATGATGAATTTAATGTCTTATTTAATTTTTTTTATAGAAGTATTTCCCATGTATCAGACCATTATGTGTGTTGTATTTTAGGTTTTATTTGACAGCATTTAGGTTTTATTTATCAGAATTTTTATACATTTCAGGGTTCTCCCTAAATTTCAGCCCAGCAGGTAAAGGATTTTTTGCTAAGCGGTAAAAGGAAAACTATGTGTCTTAAAAATTTTCCTGGGCAAGCGGTTACAGGCGGTAATAAGTGCTGCTTCAAGGGGTAAATTTTACCGGTTACCGCCTGATAAGGAGAACCCTGCATTTTAATGAAATTATACTGATGAACAGTTACGAAATTTAGATATATTTAGTAGCCACATTTATTTGCGGTCTGTCCCCTTTGAATAGAGATTTACATGACTGTAGAGAACAAAATTATTATAGAGAATTATTAGATTTACCTTCTAAAACAATCATTATTTGGTGTTGTATATAAGATTTTTATGCAGTTTTTCTCCCTGAGATTGTCTATGATTGGTTTCTTTGGGCATACCACTTTTAGAGGAAATATATAGCTTATATAAAGATTTATATCAAGAAATATATCTTAATGAACACCCGATAATTAATTCTCAGGAACCAAGTGTGAACTGAGCCTTACTGAAGACCTTTCAATTTCACTTAATACAATGTATAACTCTGGTGTTTAAAATCATACATTTTAAAACAGTTGCATTCCGCTGCCATTAGTTTTATTTGAACTTCAGAGTTAGGGCCTGGTCGCACTACAGTCAGAAACAAAAATCCGCCCGTGCAAAATGACATACAATGTAAAAACAGAAACATTCCACAAAAAGCATGTCCCACCGGAGCGGTTTCTTTTGTTTTCCTCGATTTTTGCATAGGTGAATTTTTGTTTTTGACTGTAGTGCGACCAGGCCCTTATTAAACAAAAGGCAGTAAAGTTGTTCAATCCTTTTGTTTAACTGTAGCAACATTTTTCTTCCTACAGCTAGATTTTATTGAGTAATGTATACATTTTGCAAGAATTTATATTTACAATAAAATTTTAGAAATTTACAGACATTAGATGAACTTCTCTGAGACATTTGTGTGGTTTATTTGTGGACATTTAACTAACATTTTATGCAATGTTTCGTTTATTTTTTACAGATATTTAAGTGAGATTTTATGCTATGCGTGTTTCACGCGTTCCTTTTATACATGCTGATTTTACAGAGAAAATGTGGACATTTTGAATAGATTTAGTGCAATAAAATACATACATTTTACGAGCATTGTATGTACTTTTCTGTGACATTTTGTGTAGTTTTTTTGTGTACATTTTACAAACATTTCATTAAGTTTTTTTTACTCACTTTTTACAGAGATAATAAGGAGATTTTATATTTACTGGTTTACAGAGATTTTTTTCTCGTGCCATTTTACAGAGAAAGTAGAAAGATTTTACAGAGATTTGTTGTTTGTAACATAAAATCTCTGTAAATTTTACACAAAATTTACAAGAAAAACATCAAGATTACATACACATTTTATGCGATCTTAGCGCAGAAAATGTGCTGTAATTTACAGACTTTTTACGAAGTTACAAAATCTCTGGGAATGTGCACGTTTACAGAGTTCGTAATTTACAAAGGAAATGTAGACATTTTACAGAGATTTAACTAACTTTAGTGAAGTCTGTAAGTGGTTCAAGTTTTCCAGTGAATATTTCGATTGAAAATGAAATCATATTGCGTGAAGGAAAAAAAAAACAAACTGAATGCGTGAAACCATCTGGATTCCAGACCGCAAAAAATGGAAGAAAGATGTGGTTTTGCCATTGCGCTTCCTGCGGAATAAAAAAAAAACAAGATTTGTGAAAAAATCGGGAAACTGAGTCGGCCTCCGCAAGGCGGGGGCTTTGGTGAACTTGCGCTGACTGGCGTGGCTCATGCACTGCCTTTGTTAGGGGAAAAAAAAAAACAGTTGAAATGGGTCGTTATGGAGCCAGTGAATTGTTGCGAAACAAAAAAGCTCAGAAAAAAGCATTGGATTTTGCCCTGGACAAGATGAAACCATTTCTTGCCAAAACCTCTTCCGATATGCTGAATGAGCTGTCCACGGCGATTAGGCCAAACAGAAAATATAAGACAGATCGAGCAGATTTGGATGGCGGTGCTTTAGATGTTCATAAATTAATTGGGAAACTGCCAGGACCAAAGAAAGGTTTCACCCTCCCAGGCCATAATTATACCGGCCCCTGGAACCCACTCGAAAAACAAGTCAGATTTGATGAAAAGGGAAAGATTCTCGAAATTATGCAGCAACCCACAGGAAAAACAGACGCAGTTGCTATGCAACACGATGTGGATTATTCAGTCTGCGCAAAAAAGGCGGATCCACGCAAATGCAAGAACGAAGCAGACAGGAAAATGGTTGCCGCTTTAGACGCGATTCCCTGGAAAGAAAGACAGTGGGGTCATTCTTTGGCACGAAATGTGATTGATGCAAAACAAAAACTTGGCCTCGGCGTCCCAAAAAACGGGAAAAGATTTTGAGTGAAGGCTGGGCTCAAAATCTGGCAAACGAACTTCACCAGCCAATCAGGCGACGCTTCCCAAAGAGGCAAGTCATTTCATATGGCGTTGACAACATCTGGGCAGCTGATCTGGTCGAGATGGGGAAATTTTCGAGGTGGAATAAAGGGATCAGATATCTCCTGATGGTGATCGATGTTTTCTCAAAATTCGGTTGGATTCGTCCCCTGAAAGACAAGCGAGACCAAACAGTCGCCGATGCTTTCCAATCCATATTTGCGGAGCGAAAACCGAAGATGCTTTGGATGATCTGAGTTTTTTAATGCAATAATGAAAAATCTGCTTGATAAGAATGGGGTAAAATTGTATTCCACAGAGAACGAAGAGAAATCATCTGTTGTTGAGCGCTGGAATAAGACAATGAAGGAAAAACTCTTTAAAATGTTTTCTGCTAACAACAATACAATATACTGGGACAAACTTGACAAGTTAGTGGAGCAATATAATCATCGTTTTCATTCTAGCATTCGGATGAGCCCCGCAGAGGCGAGCAAACAGAAAAATGAGAGACAGGTGTTCGCTAATCTTTTCGGAGACTTAATTTATGCTAAACGCAACCCGGCAAAATTCAAGGTTGGCGACAGAGTTAGAATATCAAAATATAAGCGAAAGATATTTGACAAAGGTTTCACCGCGAACTGGTCGGAAGAGATATTTGTGATTGACGAAATATTATTAAACACAAACCCTGTAACGTATAAATTAGTCGATCTGTTGGGAGAAAAAATCACCGGATCATTTTACGAGGCGGAACTTCAAAGAACAACACAAAATGTGTTTCGAATTGAAAAAGTTATTCGCCGCGATAATAAGCGAAAACTCGCGCTTGTAAAATGGACAGGTTACCCCGATAAATTTAATTCTTGGGTTCCATTGAGCGATGTGGAAAAGCTTGGTGTCTAACGCGTTAGACAAAATTTTCATTTCTTCCCCAAAACTGTCTAACGCGTTAGCCAAAAAATTGGTCCAATTTCTCCGAAAAATTGGCTAACGCGTTAGCCACAAAATTGATTCCCCCAAAAAACTGGCTAACGCGTTAGCCACAAAATTGATTCCCCGAAAAACTGGCTAACGCGTTAGCCACAATTGTGATTTTGATTGGCCGCCATATGTCAATAACCGGGCAGGTGGGCAATATTGCGTTGGCGTGTCAGAATATGAATATAAAACATTCATATTCAAGATTTCAAAACACCGTTTCGCTTCGCTTCGCTTCGCTTCGCTTCGCTTCGCTCAGCTTCGCTTCGCTCAGCTTCGCTTTGCTTTCTTTCAATTCCCGATGGATTTCCCCGAGAAGGCAACTTTGTTTTTGGAGTTCATTTTTGAGAATTTTGTGTTCTTCATGGAGACCCACAAATGACTCAAAGAGGAGTTCAACTGTGTCTTCGATTCGCTCAGCTTCGCTTTCTTCCGCCATCTCCGAATCAGAGACAATGAACTCCTCGTCTGAAGGCAAAGCGGTTTCATCGTCGCTTCTTGTTTTTTCCTCTGAGCATGTGGAACAATCTTCATGGTCACTCGCTTCGCTTCGCTCAGCTTCATTGGAAAATGCTTTTTCAAGATCCATTTTATTTCCAATTTAATTTTTTGAAGATGGCTTGGATTATTTCTTCTTGTTTCGCCCGTCTTGATGGAAGAATAAGCAGTTTGAAATCATCTTCATTGGGGCTGAAACCGTTCTTCTTCAACAGGGCGAAAAGAACTTGATGGCAATTAAGAAACTTTTTTCTGCTGGGATGAAGGTCATCATATGCCAGTGAGAAATATTTAAAGTCGTCGATGAGGAATTTTTCCAGATGCTCATAGTCATTCCCGTCGTGACCTGTTATGTGATTAAAAATTTCATGAGCGTTGCCATTGACTTTTTTCCATTTGGAAGCTTTGACAAACTCCCTGACTTTTTTTCTTGTGATTTCGTCACGGGGAATTTGGGAGAGAATTTGTTCTTGATAAAATTCGAGATCTTTGAGTGGAATTTGACTTTTCCCCTGATTTTTGCGGATGATATCTTTGAAATGTTCCAGTCTGGGATTTTTAGGAGACTGCCATGTTGTGCGGGTTTCTTGAATAATTTCAGGAGTGTCATCGATTTCTTCTTTTTCGGAATCAGACATTTTCTTTTCCGGGAGAGATTGTTTGATTCGGATGGAATTGACCGCTGCGGAATTTAGGGAAAGATTTTTTCAGAGTGGCATTTTTCAAATATTTTTTCTGCTCCATTTACAATACAAACCATTGCTTTGTATTGTTCATCGTTATTATTTGTACATTTATCTCATTATTTTTTCCATAACATATAATATTAATAATAATCAAAACCTCAAGTAGTTAAAAGCAGGCACAGTACAGAAGTCAGACCAGATCAACTTAGACGGCCAGTCCTTATAGTCAAATTAATTCCAAAAAGCCGGATCAACTAAAAAGTGACTACAGTGTACCTGTAGGTAGTGGAATACAGTGTTTCCGATTATCAAAAGACAAAAAAAAAAAAAAAACTCGCTTAATTTACAGGAATTACATGTAGCTACATGACTGTACAGTGTACCTATTAAAATTCTGCCAGTAAAGTTGGTCCTATCTGCTTTGTGATTGCAGCAGAAGGAGGGAATGGTGCAACATCTAACCCCATCAAAACAAGTAAAACAATAGCTTAGTGAAGAATGACCAGACAAAATTGAAATTTTCTTTTAGCAAACTGATAAACTGTGTGAACATGAAGCTACATGTAGATGTAGATGTAGATGAACATGCACATGCTCACGTGTCTGTTGTACATACAATGTAGGGTGTCTAGAAAACTCAGACCCCCTTGAAAACTCAGACCTTGAAAAGGCAGACCCCCTTGAAAACACAGAGAACTAAAATTTTGACTACATTAATTAGGTGCTCAATATAATCCTTCTGTTGTTGTGGTTTGAGTTGTGTTGTGCGAGGGTCACGCGAAGCGAACAGTGGGCTGGAAATTTGATGTGAAATTTTGCATTAATTATTTTTTTTTCTTGAAGGTCACATTATTGTTCACAGTACTTTGCAAAATGAAAGTATGACAAAAGAGAAAAAGAATCACGGACTGCAGCTGTATCTCTTTCAAGACAACATGACAAAAAATGTTATGCCGAGCCTGTGAGTTATGTTTGAGTCTTTGACGTCACTCTCTCCCATTCGCAACCAAGCCTTTGGTTGATTAATGGCGGCCGTAAACTCTTGGAATAAATGTTAAAATAAAATGACTTCTGATGTTCGTAATGAATTGAAATTTGGCAAGATGAGTAAGAAAGTCTAATTGTATACGAACATGTAAAAAAATGAAAATAAAAAATTTAATCACAGGGGCACTTTAAGCCGTAAAAAATATATACATGTACGTACAATAATAATTATGGCAATATCACAAAGCAGAACAGGACTGACTTTGAGGAATGGTTAGGTAACTACACTGTTAAACCTGAGACAAGGTACATGTACATAGTTGTACATTGTGTATCTTTTTTCGATATTACATTTTACATGGCATTTTATATTGATAATTTATAATTAAACACTCAGTAGAACCCCACTACAGTATGGTACCGCTTGCATGTATTACAGTACCTACATGTGTGTAAAATGTGTGCAAAGTCTGTGTAGTACATGTACAGAGTACATGTACATGCATTTTACATGTATTTTATGCATAATAGAAAAGCCCAATTACATCATCACACGTGTATGCGTATAATTATTCCTTTCAAAGATGCGTGTATTTTGTCATTCAAATGTGTGTAGCTTATCAAACAACAATTCGACAAGCGACTACATGTACATACATGTACTCAACGAAGGGAAGTAAAATCACAACGCTGCACAATTACGTGTAGCGGATCCAATGTTGTGTATTATGGACTCAATTTCCAAGGGGTACTCAGGTATGTTTTGGGTGGGTATGCGCTGCCCGGGGCTCCAAATTTGGACCCCGTTTTAGAAAGAATTTGCCCTCAAAATGAAACCCCATTCTAGAAATAGGTCAATTTTTAAATTCTAGAAATTGCATAACTTGCAATAGCCCTTTTTTAAAGTGCTGCTGATAATTTAAAGTGCCCCTGTGATCAAATTTTTGATTTTCATTTTTTTACATTTTCGTGTACAATTAGACTTCCTTACTCATCTTGCCAAATTTCAATCCATTACGAACATCAGAAGTCATTTTATTTTAACATTTATTTCCGAGAATTTACGGCCGCCATTAATCAACCTTGTTCCAAGGCTTGGTTGCGAATGGGAGAAAGTGACGTCAAAGACTCAAACATACCTCACGGGTTGAAATTATAATAACAATAAGTATTGAAAATCATGCGAAAAGCAACAAAAAACTTTGGATTTGTCTTCGTGCAATTTTCTCCGTAAATTCTCGGAAATAAATGTAAAAATAAAATGACTTCTGATGTTCGTAATTAATTGAAATTTGGCAAGATGAGTAAGAAAATCTAATTGTACACGGAAATGTAAAAACACGAAAATCAAAAATTTGATCACAGGGGCACTTTAAAGAGTATCTATGAAAAACAATCCTTTATGAAATTGTTTTAAAAGTCAAACTAAGATGAATTCCTTCCGAACTAAATGATACCAAGGATGGATAAAAGTATTAGAGTCGACAAGGCTACACATACACTGTAGAAGGCTACATGTAGAAAGTATAAAGCAGTTCGACTGAACTGAGAAACAACTGTACAATGTACATGCAACTCAAACACCCAGCTATTAACTTGAACACCGACTCATTTTCCTTGGAATGTTTTCTTAGTCAATTACTATCGGATAACTTGAATCCCCACCATCTTAAACAATATTTATCGTTTCCCCTGGGATTTCAAGTTACATGTAGCAGAGTTCCACTGTATTTCATTCCCATCCAAAGTTGTTTAACGACCCTTGGGTCATGTACCAGTAATCTGAGTTCATCTGGTCTGACAAGTACCTGCCTACAGATGTCCTTGGGGTTGGTCATGCAAAATTTCCTCTCACAGAACATTTACTTAACAAAGCTGGCAAATACATGTACAGTGCATTCACTAATCATTGGTTGTTTTATTACAAGTTTTTCTGAAAGGAAATTTCACCTTGTTGTCATCAAAATTCAATTCTATTAAACACACCTCAAGCACTGTTTTTAATTTCTCATGAAGTACCAATCACCAAAAGTATCAGAAACTCTAATATAACAATTACAGTTTCCATACCAACCATGCATTTTTAGGAATCACTTCATGCAAAGTCAAGAAGAAATTATTCCTTCCGGAGCATTGTTTCAATCAAAAACTTGCATTTAACATACATACACACGTACCGGTCAGTACAAAATGCAGACTGCAGATTGTAGACTGCAGATTGTAGACTGCAGACTGGGTTTAAAATGCAGACTACATGTAGGTATAAAATGCAGACTGCAGACTGGGTATAAAATGCAGACTGAGACCAAAATTGAGTATATAAAATGCAGACTTTCCAAGAGCAATGTTTTTAACGTAACCCAGTGTCACGTAATCGCATTCCCGAGTTTGTCAGCTGCAAAAGGTTTCCTCCCTGGCGCGAAGTGTCATCAATGAATTGAAAGGCTGTATTACTTGATCTTAAACCAAAAGAATTTGCTTATTTGCCTCGGTGAACGGAAAAACAAGCTTTTCTAACTTGCCGCGATTGACCCCATTGTAAGTTGATATGTTTGTTGTAGTACAATAATATTTTATTCTTTGGTTCAAATTTTTTTGAACTGGTATATATTTTTTTGAACCAGTTAATTTTTTTTGAACCAGTTTAAAATTTTTAAACTGGTTTGAAATTTTTAAACACAGGTCATTCTTATTTATTTGTACCTCTGCCCGTAAACTACTGTGTGTAAAATAAACTTGTGACATTAAGGTGTCACACATTTCAGTAAGCACTCAGTTTTGTGATTAGGGCTAAGCACTGATTTTGAATGGTTATCTTTTATATAAGGTAAGGGCCACTGCTCACCAGTGCTAAAAGTGTACTCTTTGAGCGTTTCCTTAAAGGGCTATTTTGACAGGTTGGGGTTTGTATAAATGTGTAATCACTAAATTGGGTCACTACTTTGGCATAGTTTTATTCGCCAAGACTAAAAATCTTCCCTAGCACATTTTGGGATGAAGCGATGTTACTTTATCACACTTTTCTATTTGAATGGCTACCATACATGTATCTCCAGCTTTGAAGATGTTTTTAGCCTGCTTTTTTTTTGGTTATTTGCTGGACCATATTTTCATTGTAGGTAGACTGGTTGGAGACAGTCTTGCGTCTTTTTGCTTGCCACTGATCGTTGAATTGACTCTCTGACTTTTCTTCCTGGTCTGCTTGGAGGCATGGTTCTTCTGCATCAGGGTGCTGCTTGACTTCTCAGTGAGCTTTGAAGTTAAACACTGCTTCACATGGACTAAGTTTGTATGGCTCTGTGATGTGTTATGTTCATGGTGTAGCTTGCTTCTTTTGCGAAATGGCACCACTTTGTAAGGTCTTTGTTTGCTTTGCTCATGATGATAGCTCTCATATCCTCTTTCCATGTTCTGTTGGAGCATTCAACAAGTCCTTGTGTGGTGGGTGTTCTTGGGCTTCCATGCTTTAATTCTATGTCATTCTCTTTGGCAAAGTTTTGAACCATTTCATTCTTAAATTCTCTTCCATTATTATTTATCACAGATTATTTGCTTTGGGTATACCCATATGTGTTGCAAAACATCTTCAGAGTAGCCAGGACTTCTTTCAATGCAGAGGATAAGCAGTGACAAACTTTGTGTGGTGATACTGACTGCGTCAATGTTGTCGAACGGAGCGTTGATCAAAACAAGATCGCAGACATATTGTTCGAATCAATATGTTCAATTCCTTTCGTCATGAATTAAACAATGTTCTTTGTTGAAAATCTTTGTTTAACCCCGCCCTGAAACAATCGAATGCAACAAACACAAATTATTGAATCAAACGAAATCTGTGGGAGCGGCAATCTATAGACAATTTACTAGCTCCCACACTACTTTTTCATGAACACGCACGTATTCATTTATCCCTAAACGAATAGCCATTGCAATATAGACCATTAAACCGTTTCACTCCACACTCGAAGTTTAGAGGACGTGAAAATATTCGACAATTACGGAATGTCGACAAATTTACGGAATGTCGACAAATTTGCGGAATGTCGACAGACCGACTCTCTTTTACGGTCTGTACAAACCGTACAGCCGGTCAAACTGATTGACCCCACACTCGGAGTATACAGCGAAAATATTCTAAGTCCCCTTAATGAGATGCAGTTTATGGACTGTTAACGGACCGACTCTCTCTTTTACGGTCCGTACAAACCGTACAGACCGTCAAACTGTTTGACCCCACACTCGGAGTATACAGCGAAAATATTCTAAGTCCCCTTAATGAGATGCAGTTTATGGACTGTTAACGGACCGACTCTCTCTTTTACGGTCCGTACAAACCGTACAGACCGTCAAACTGTTTGACCCCACACTCGGAGTATGTAGTGAAAATATTCTAAGTCCCCTTAATGAGATGCAGTTTACGGACTGTCAACGGACCGACTCTCTCTTTTACGGTCCGTACAAACCGTACAGACCGTCAAACTGTTGGACCCCACACTCGGAGTATACAGCGAAAATATTCTAAGTCCCCTTAATGAGATGCAGTTTTCGGACTGTCAACGGACCGACTGGTCACTATTACATTTTGTCAGACCGTACAGATCGTAAAGTGGCTTTGACAGACTGTATCCGTGCGTCTTTATTGGACAACACTCAGCTATTTCAATTAACGTTGTCGGATAAAAGCTCAAAGCTACAAGCCAAGATAGTTGGGAGCGGCGCAAAAGAAACGTTTTTCCCGCTCGTCGCATCGCTCATTCGCGCCGTTTCTTTTCATTTCGCCGCTACCAACTATCTGCATGCCTGGAACAGGCGCTCGATTCACTCGTTCGGTCTTGACTTGTAGGCTTTGAGCTTTGAGCTTTCACCCGACAACGTTAATTGAAATAGCTGTATACAGAGGAAATTGCAAGGCAGGAAACGAACTCGGAAAGGCGATCACATAACAGTGGGGTGAGTTAACAATGAAAAAATATCGAGTAAAATCGACAATTGTGCTCTCAGTCTGCATTTTATACCCAATTTTGGTCTTAGTCTGCATTTTATACACCATTCTGCAGTCTGTATTTTATACTTATAGTCTGCATTTTATACCCAGTGCAGTCTGCAATCTGCAGTCTACAGTCTGCATTTTGTACTGACAATACACGTACATAAGGGCCAAAAATTAACTTTTTCTATTAGGCACCGTGTGGCGACTACATGCTATACATGTACTGTACATTGTTTTGCTCAAATGTTAAAAAAAATGACTGTAACCAATGATGCAGCCCAGGAAAAATAATAACTTAGGGCCTGTTTATATGGTCTCGGGTACCCGAGACAACCCTCCCCCCGAGTTACCGTGGGCGAGCTAACTTTCACTTATTTCTTTGAAAAATTCAACCAACCGTTTACATGAGAATCTCGGGGGGCGGGGGGCGAGACAACTCGGTTGGGCGAGTTGTCTCGCCTCGGCAGGTAGGGTAACCCTGGCAGGCGGGACAACTTTTTCTCATATAAACACTTTGTCTCGCCTACCCGGGACAACTCACGATGTCCTGCGTGTCACGAAAAGTCAAGATTTTAGGTTTAAGAACACAAATTCGCGCTAAAGAAGTAAAATGTAAATCAGTAAAGCCCACAGTGATCGAACGAATGAAAGAAAATCAAACGAACAGGTATACGATAGCTGTATTTAGATTTGAATATTTACGCAGGGTTGTGAATATTTAAGTAGGGTCAACTTTTAACTCGGTCAGCAGGGACAAAATTTCTCATATAAACGCTCGGCAAAGTTGTCTCGGGGGGGGGGGGGGGGTTGTCTCGGGTACCCGAGACCATATAAATAGGCCCTTAGGGCTACATCTACACTCATAGTGGGAGTCATTGTACAAGACAGCAATGATTGTGTACAGTGTACATGTCCAAATGTACAAAATGTTCACTGTACATACAGCTTATCAAAATGCATGTATTTGACAGCTCTAAATGCGAGCCCTACGGACATCTCCATTAGAGGCTAGTATAAAGTACATTTGTGAAACATAATGCCATATCCATAAAGATCCCAAGGCTTACCTCGTTTATCTGTGTTTCATTCATCCATTGAGTGAATCCGGTATAATCTCGAGCCTTGACAATCCCATAAAAGCGTACAGTAATCCATTGCCGGTTATTACTCTTGTTTCCGTGGTTTTAATTCGGCAAGGCAAGACGAAAACCAAATAATTATTTAGCAATCTACTTTGGAACAAAACCGAAAGACTCCCTGAACAAGAGGCTAGCTGGCAGCCTGTACTCATGCGCTTGCATAAGAACGTTTTATGGTTTATTTTAACTGGGTCACGCACCCCTTCCCTGTCAACGAATTTTGCGTGACATGTAAGTCTTGTCTTGTTTACATATTATAAGATATCATTTATTACGACTGAATTTACAACTGAACTTACTTAAACACGTTTTATAAGCATTTCTCTAAAATTAGCGACAACAGAAAGAAAAATTCAATCACAAATTGATATCAACATAAATTCCCATCGAAAAATGTAATCTTTTCCGGTGAAGTCCAAATGCCAGTGGCTTGACTCGGCTATTTGAAAACAAGAACGTGATTACGGGCACGCCGAAAATCACGAGGTCGCATGTCAACCAATCAGACCAGTGAAAGTCCTCCCGCGGGATACGGGAAACTTTAAAAAAAAAACAAGGCAATTTGTGACTACAAAAAGCGGGACGAAAGCTAAAAATGGAAAAAAAGGACCTTACCGAAACCTTGACTCATGCCGCTATGCGCATGAGTAATAATGCGAAACCCTTTCACACTTTCAAAATGGACGCCAACTTTCCAATGTCACTGAGCAAGCGCAGAAAGAATAACCGCTGACCAGAAGCCCTGGTTTACCGGATTGCACTTCGTTTCAATTCCAGGCGTGCGTTTCTCGAAAGTCCCGAAAACTTTTCGGACCCCAACAGCTGTGTTAAGTGCAGAATGTTTACCAATAAAGATTCGGATTTGGTTGAATTTGAAAGCTAAGCAATAAAATCTTACGTTTACTAAACAAATTTAGCTGATTTGTGGGCTAAAAAGTTGCCTTTCGTTAGAAACTACATGGAAAACATTGCTTTCGGGCCGGAAAAGTCTTCGGGAGCTTCGAGAAACGCACGCCAGTTCTGAAGCTTTCATTAACGCAAATCACAAATCAATTATTAACATTTATTGGTAAAGTATTTTACTCATTTACTATTGGCAATGCTAATAAAAACAAAATATCTCTATTGTGGTCAGTTGCTAATCCGAGAAAGCTGCAGCCGCAAGTAAACTCAGTTACACTGATTACTGTGAAAGGATCTTTTGTTTTGTTCTCTTTCTTGATCTTATTGTAACTGTAAGATGAATAAATTAAATTCATGAGCCGAAAAAAAAAACAACAATAATAATATAAACTTGAAAGGGTAGTGGTCACTCAACAGCTTTATACCCTGCCTAGCTACTTGATGACATAACAAAGTTAAAATGTCCAAATATTATCATGAAGGGGCAAAAACAATGTAATTTGTAAACCGGAAGTAGCTAAAATTCGACTTCCGGTTTTTACGTTTTCACTAATTACGGCCACGTACGTAAAAACGAAAATCATAAACTTATAAATACCACATACAGCAGGAGCTTATTACCCCAGGAGCTCCTGCATACAGTCAACATGCCCATCATACAAAACATTTTCAAATATTGCTACTCACACTCTGATGTCACCATCAGGGTCATGACGTCATCATGACGGAAATATATTGGCTGTATCTAAAAGTTTTGGTTTAAGGGACGGACCATTATTTTTTTGACAAGAAAGAGTGCGCATGCCCTGCTATGTGGTGCCACGCTAGTTGAAGCAGAGCAGATTTTTCCCGTACTCCTGCAATGGAAATTTTTTTTTGGTAGCTTTCTGCTTGAAAATATTAATATAAAGATCTTTTAACTCCGGATGACTAATAAGAAGGGTCGAAAACACAAGAGAGGAGATCGGGGCTCCACTGAAGAACATTCGTCTTCACCGAAACGTGCAAATATGGCGGCCACTACCGAACTTTCTTCGCCCGACCTTCCGACTGAAGAAGCCATATCAGATGAACCATCCCGGGCAGATTTGAAGGAAATGCTCATCGACATACAAATAAACGTGAATAACATACTCCGGGACAACATTGCACTTAGAGAAGAAATTGCGGAACTGAGAGTAACCTTTCAACAACAGCAAAGTGAAGTAACCGCACTCAAGCCGATAGTTTTGCAGTTGAAGAAAGAAAATGAGGAAATTGAAAAGGAACTTGACAGCGCTAGAAAAAAAATTGAAGAACAAGAAGAGGAAATTTCGGAATTATATGACCTGCAAGATTGCTTAGAACAATATTCTCGCAAAAACTCTTTAGAAATACACGGAATTCCTGAAGACGCCTATTCATCTCCCGAAGAGGCAATCTTGAAGTTGGCTGTTTCTCTCGATGTCAATATGCAACCGGACGACATTGAAATCACACACCACCTTAAAGGCGAGGAAATAAAGCCTATAATCGTCAAATTCATCAGCCACAAGGTAAAATCGTCACTGTACAAGCAGAGAATAAAGTTGAGACATCTAAAGCTATCTGATATTTTCCCCAGCTCATCCGCTGCAGCCTGTGTGCGTTCGAAAGGTATATTTATTAACGAAAACCTGACTTCTTTCAGACGAGGACTTGTAAAGGAAGCAAACAAAATACGAAGGAACAATAAGATCTCAAGTGTTTGGACAATACACGGAAAAGTTTTTGTCAAGACCACACCAGATGCAAGACCCATCAGAATTCACTGCAAGAGTGATTTGGATGATCTTTAATATTTAGTAAGATATAATTTACTACGGTCAGTTATACTACTAGTTATCTTCCAGACAGGATATTACGGGGAATATTTTTTTTCGCGCAATAATACATGCTCTTCAATCGATTTTTTTTTACCTCGCCTTAGCGTATGAAGTGTTTGTTTATTTTTCTTTTTGTTTGCTTCTTCTAATTTAGAATTTCATATATTATTTTTCTTTCTAAGCACATTTATAGAGCGTATGCACATGACGTCACGGCGGCCATATTGGTGTACCAAAACAATAGAACGGCGGCCATGTTGGTGTACCAAAACAATCCTGTGGGATTTGAACGCTTTTCTTATGTTAACACTTTCTTTTGTTCCAATAAATTTGCATAGCTGCTTGCCACGTGAGTGCATACGCTCTATTTGTTTTGTTTCTATTTACTCGGGCAAAAATTACCATATACCGGACAGTGACTGCATGACTTGCATACCAAGGCGTACAATAACCAAACTTTGGAACAATACGAGACGCAAATTATGACACTGAAAATTTTCTCGCTAAATGTCAGGGGACTTAGAGATGACACCAAAAGAAGAGAGATGTTTAATTGGCTTCGAACTAAAAAACCATCAATTTGCATGCTACAAGAGGTTCATTGCACCGAAAATACTAATCACCTACGGCTGTCAGAATGGGGCTACCAAGCTGTCTTTAGTTCATATAAAAGCAACATAGCAGGTGTCTGTTTTCTTTTTAATAACAATTTCAATCTACAAATCCAGAGGCTTTACATCGACCCCTTTGGCAGGTTTATCATTGGTGACATAAAAGCCGATGAACAATTTTCAACCCTCGCAAATATCTACGCTCCAAACGAAGACAATCCGCTATTTTTTCAAAATTTTTTCGATCACCTCCAAACGTTTAGATGCGAAGACATAGTCATAGGCGGTGACTTCAATCTTGTTCTTGATATTGAGAAAGACAAGAAGGGTGGCCTTGCTAAAACCCACCAAAATAGTTTAAAGATCATTCAAGAATATTCGGAGAATCTAGATTTGCTAGATGTTTGGAGAATACTGCACCCAGACAACAAGAGATATACATGGAGACAGCAGCAACCAAAAATTCACTGTAGACTCGATTTCTTCTTAGTAAGCCAACATATAATAGGAAACACTACTCTCGCTGATATTCTTCCAGGCTACAAAACCGACCACTCAATGATCACATTACATTTATCGGTACACTCAAACCCTAGGGGACCAAGCTTCTGGAAATTAAATACGTCTTTCTTAAGCGAAACAGCTTATGTAAATCTTATTAAAACAGTAATTCAAGAGACTTATGGCGAATACAAGGAAGATGACTCGGTCAACCCCGCACTTCTTTGGGACATGATTAAGCTTAAAATAAGAGAGAAATCCCTCGAATATGCCGCAGCTAAAAAGAAAAGTACAAAACAACGAGAAGCGGAATTAGAACGATCAATTTCCAGATTGGAAAAGGAGATTGATAACAATAGTTCCAGCGGAACGCAAAATTCATATCTCATGGAACAACTTAATTAACAAAGAAGCCAACTAGAGAAAATAATTGAATTTCGAACCAAAGGAGCAATACTGAGATCAAAAACCAAATGGTACAACGAAGGAGAAAAAAAATACGAAATATTTCCTCAATCTAGAAAAAAGACACTATAAACAAGGGACTATAAGCCAACTTAAAATTAACAAGAAGCTGTACACAGCTTGAACTCGTGGCGCCTTTAACTCATTGCAGCATTGATTCCCGAGTGAATTGAGTGCTTTTACAGAGAAACATAAGCTTAAAATTATGTCTAATCAAAGGCTCCTAAGAGCCAACCCGAGAAGAAGAAATGCAACGCGTAACGCGTAACGCGTAACGCAATATTGCCGTAAGCTTTAATACGTTTTCACACTGACACAGTTCAATATATATATATATATATATATATATATATATATATATATATATATATATTGTGAAAGTGATGTACTTTTTTTCTTCGTTCGTCAAAAATCCTTACGTTTAATTTAAATATATATATATATATATATATATATATATATATATATATATATATATATATAAATTAAACGTAAGGATTTTTGACGAACGAAGAAAAAAAGTACATCACTTTCACAATGTCCAGTTCGAAAAAAGAAAAAAAAAAAAAGAAAATAAAAAAGGAAAAAAAAAGGACTTGATGGAGATTCGAACTCGGGCCGTCCGGGACTAAGCCACAATCACTGCGCTGTCCAAGAGCACATACTACCTTCGAACTAAATTTTATTATTTTAAGCTAGATACGCATCAGAACGCGTGTTTAGGTTGCAAAATCCTTTTAGATCGATTTTAATGTACGCGTTACACTAAAAACTCCAAATGCGAAACATCTGTAAGCTTATTGTTGTCTCTATTCGTTTACATCAAATTAATTATTGTTATCGTTGGATTCACGTTGAATTCCTGTTACGAAACGTGTTCGTAACAAAGCATTTGCTCACTAAGTTTACAGCTGATGGAAGGAGCGAGTGAGTGAGTGAGTGAGTGAGTGAGAGAATGAATTTTATTTTAACACCCTTGCCGATAACCTGTTCATCATGCTTTCACGTATACACGGGTTTAAAAGTAAGACTACACTGCATTCACTAGATTCAGTAGCTGACACTTAAGCTCGACCCGGAGCTCGATCGCTATGCAAATGGCAAGTTTAATATATAAAACACAGAACTTGCCAGAGCAAAAATCCCACAGGAATAAGCGGCGAACACAGTATCAAACGGTCCTATCCATCCATGAACGCCTTGAATTGTCTTGAAAGTGTGCAGTATTACGCAGTAGTTCTTTATCTTGCTTCTCGAGTACACAAACGGAGAGATTTTACGGTATGTATTTCATGGCCGAAAGCCATATAGTCGTCTATATAGACTTAAATATGCGTGCATAAATTTGCATGCGCTAATGTGACACGAAAAAAAAACAAGAAAAGTCAACGCCGGATTTATAACTCGTGTGCTTCGCCACGAGTAATGAAAGTGATTTTGTCACCTCAAATGAGAATATACTCTCTGAATGCGAATCTTTCTATACAAACCTCTAGGCGTCCAATCTCAACACATACAATTCTTTTGGCACGTCTGAATTCTTTAAGTACGAAAATGACACGATCCTAAAAGAGGAAGAACAAAGATTGTGCGAAGGTTTGTTAACTGAAAAAGTATGCCTCGCGGCTCTCAAAGCTATGGATTCTGAAAAAAACTCCGGGATCCGATGGATTACCGGCCGAGTTTTATAAAATATTCTGGAAGGATATATCCGCTGCATTGATCAAGGCACTCAATTATTCATACGAAACAGGTCAGTTCTCAATCACACAGAAAAGAGGAATAATTAAACTCATTCCCAAGAAAGACGCAGAGCCATACTACGTTAAAAACTGGAGACCTTTAACTCTTCTAAATTGCGACTACAAAATAGCAGCAAAGTCAATAGCAAACCGCTTGAAAGCTGTTCTCTCTGATTTAGTTAACAGCGATTAGACTGGTTTCATAAAAGGAAGATGTATAAGTGAAAACATCCGACTAATCGATAGCGTTATTTGTTTTGCAAAAGAGAGAAACATCCCCGGTTTACTTTTATTTTTAGACTTTGAAAAAGCATTCGATACGCTTGAATGGCCTTTTATGTTAAAAACTCTTCAATATTTCGGTTTTGGTCCGAGTTTTATAAAGTGGGTAAAATGTTTTTACAGCAATGCAGAAAGTTGTGTTTTAAATAACGGCTGGGCAAGCAACTTTTTTAATATCAAAAGAGGAGTTAGGCAAGGCTGTCCCTTATCACCATACCTTTTCGTCCTCTCAGTTAAAAAAAAAATGTTTGCATGCGAAAATTCCCCCCCCCCCCGTCAAAAAAATAATGGTCCGTCCCTAACCTGAATACTTTAAAGCACATTGTCAGCTTGCCAGAGGGGGGGGGGGGGGGGTGCAGCCAACTCTAAAAATAAGGCTCTTTTTCAATTTGGCCACTGGACTATAACTAAAAACGAGTAAAACTAAGAAATTCATCTGTTCAAGGTACCTGCTTCATATGGAATATTGTACCTGTTTTCAACAGCATCATGGTTCTCTTGCCTTTGTATACAAAGCAAGGTTATATTTCGTCCATCTTTAAAAATTGCGGCATTGGTCAATTCACTGATAATACCGCGTACACTCAGCCTTGTGAGTAAGGCTCGCCGGACAAACTCTAAAACAAGCTGCTGGCCATCAAACCCCCATGAGGTGGCAAACTCCACGGACCAATTAACACGATTGATATAAAAGTATTTTATTATGCTCTGCTATTTTATTTTTTCCTTCCATACATTTGTTCTATTTCGGTTTATTTCCTGGTACAAATTTCACGTTGAATTACATTTCTCTCGCATTAATCTTGAACAAATATGAAAAGACGATTTGTCTCACATTTGTCGCCTTTGCTGGGTGGACAAATGTCACATCATATTTGTTTCACACTCAATTGCCGCCTTTGCTGGGTCGACAAATGTGACCGATCATATTTGTCTGATTGTCATTATGGTCTCATAGACAAATGTGATTAACTTGACTCGCTGCCACTGACAAAGCAGGTTCAACGAAACAAAGTGATGAAAAGTTTCAGCGCTTTGAAATTCATTGGTTGAAATTTATCGGCTGAAAGAAGAAAATCTATCCATTGATCCAAAAGTACAGTACTTTGAAGGGGAAATCCAGAAAATTGTGTCCGGAATCCGTCGCCGCAAAGGTGAATGAACAATCGATGAACAAGGAATGTTTGAAAGCCTACATACTTTATTTTGGATTCAAAGATTGCCTTCTTGTCAAGAACTTTTCAATTGGAATAAAGGTTAGTTCCAAAAACTTAGCTTCTGAAACTTTTTTTGTCTTTATCTACTACCTTTGAAGTGTACAGTAAATCCCGGCCGTTCTTCTCTAAGATTTTCAGTGCTGAATCGGAAAACTAAGCCTACAGTGGTGAGAGTTTGATTGGATTGATTAGGTTTGATGGAACAGAATTGTTTGATCATTTCTTGCAAATAGTTTGTCTTAACCTAAACCTAGCTATATATATATATATATATATATATATATATATATATATATATATATATATATATATATACACCTGGATTTTTGAAAAGGTGGTCAACGAAAATTACAGCAATTTCACTACAAATAGCCAAAAAAAAAGGGTTTTTATGAACCCAATCAGCCCGAAAATCACAGAGAAGAGAGGGAAGATGGGAAAGGTTGCAATTCTCTTGATGCAGATCAGACTTCAGAAGATATTCATTCGTTTAATGCTACAGTTCTGTTTCGTATGGTCAAAAGATGACCACACTCATCAGGCAATTTTAACGAATAATTATTATTATTCGTTAAATTATGATTATTATTGATTATTATTATATGACCACACTCATCAGGCAATTTTAACGAATAATTATTATAATTATTCGTTAAATTATGATTAATATTGATTATTATTATTCGAATAATTATGATTATTCGTTAAAATTGTAGAACTGGATATTCCTAAAACAGTGCTCGATACATTAATGTAGAGCGAAGTATATGTTTATGGAGGAAAGAGACAAATAAACTACACTTTCATCCCGACAAGCCTGTTTCGTGGTTGCCCACTCATCAGGGGATTTAAAGTGCCCCTGTGATTAAAGTTTTGATTTTGATTTTTTTACATTTTCGTGTACAATTAGACTTTCTTACTCATCTTGCCAAATTTCAATTCATTACGAACATCAAAAGTCGTTTTATTTTAACATTTATTTCCGAGAATTTACGGCCGCCATTAATCAACCTTGTTCCAAGGTTGATTGCGAATGGGAGAAAGTGACGTCAAAGACTCAAACATACCTCACGGCTTGAAATTATAATAACAATAAGTATTGAAAATCACGCGAAAAGCAACAAAAACTTTGGATTTGTTCTTCGTGCAATTTTCTATGCTGATTGTTATTATAATTTGAACCCGTGAGGTATGTTTGAGTCTTTGACGTCTGTTACGCCACAAAATGTGATAATTGACGCAAAATGTAATAGTAACCCAAAATGTAATAACTTTTGACGCAAAATGTAATAAACTCGGTAACCCAAAATGTAATAACTTTTGACGCAAAATGTAATAAACTCGGTAACCCAAAATGTAATAACTTTTGACGCAAAATGTAATAAACTAAAGTAACGCAAAATGTAATAAATTTGACGCAAAATATAATAACTTCAGTTTTGTCCTAGCTCAATGGGGAAGTACACATATGAACATCTATACTTGGAAACGAAAAACGCCACCTGTTGTACACGTCACCGATCAACACCAATACAACATTTTGTGGTAAAAAATGAACGAGGATCGCATGTAGAAAACTTATTTCTTCCAGTAAATTGACTTTATGAAAACCCAGCCAGCCCTTTTGTTTCAGCCGGTTCATTGATCTATGTTTGTTAACATAGACTGCGTCACAGGCTATGTTAACCGCGGGACGGATTTACCTGTTGACTTAAACACCTTTCACTTGGTTTCGAGTCATTTCGCAACACAGACAAACGAAAATAACTGCCACGAATGTGGGCTCTATTTCTAATCATTTCTCTCAGGAAGGGGGTAAATAAGGGTACGCAAATCCGCCGATCCCTTATCAATTTGTACTTGAATCCAGCGATCCACAAAAATAAAATTCACAAATCCGAAACCACGAATTATTTCATGGCTGCCTTATATGAGATTGTGTTTTAGCAAAACAAATTTCTAAAGAGGGTTGGAATCCACCACTTGAACTTTAAATATAATTAGCAAAAACCAAAATCTGGAGCCCAAATGTGGATAAATCTGCTGCATTTGCAGTAAATGATCCCAAAATCCGTTAAAATTTTGCATTGAATCTGCAATCTTCCGATCCGTAGACCGATTCACCCCCCTCTCTCAGGAAAGCTCAGAGATTTCGATTTCTCAAACTTTACTATATGCATAGAAGGAGACAACATGAACTTTTATTGTGTTTGGTGTTATTTTTATTGCGTTTTTAATCCCTCAGGAGCCATTTTGATAAAGCTTTCTGTTCGTTACTTCGAAGGTTCCAGGTTTATCTTCATCCGGCTCGGCAAACGTTTGATATCCAACTTATACTTTGCCGGCAGGGGCTTCTTACTCTCTTGAATATGGTTGCCAAGTGTTTCTGATTAATATGTTGACTTGTATAATTGAAACGGAGATATTAGCGATTTTCGATCTAGTCACGTGATGGATAACGTGTACAACTTGATTGATACGTGGCGTTTGTAAAACTGTTTTGTAAAAGTTATTACATTTTGCGTCAAATTTATTACATTTTGCGTTACTTTAGTTTATTACATTTTGCGTCAAAAGTTATTACATTTTGGGTTACCGAGTTTATTACATTTTGCGTCAAAAATTATTACATTTTGGGTTACTATTACATTTTGCGTCAAAAGTTATAACATTTTGGGTTACTATTACATTTTGCGTCAATTATTACATTTTGTGGCGTAACAACGTCACTTTCTCCCATTCGCAACCAAGCCTTGGAACAAGGTTGATTAATGGCGGCCGTAAATTCTTGGAAATAAATGTTAAAATAAAATGACTTCTGATGTTCGTAATGAATTGAAATTTGGCAAGATGAGCGAGGAAGTCTAATTGTACACGAAAATGTAAAAAAATGAAAATCAAAAATTTTATCACAGGGGCACTTTAATAAGAATATTCTTTACCATCGCTTCTTATATACAAAATAATTTACATAATAACAATGACAAACATATATCTAATCTATGCGGCGCGAAGTTCAACAGTTCAGTTGCAAAGCCCTCCTACGCAACAGCTGAACTGTTAAACTTCGCGCCGCATAGATTAGATTTCTACCAAATCGCAGTGACGTACTTCCGGTTAACATGAGATATACACGCGCCGCCGTGAGTCAGTACGAAGTCGTTTGCCGCGGTGTTCAGACGTCTATCTTTTACGTGCGAGTTTTTTTCCTTTTCGTACACGGATTTGTGCAGGTAAACTTCTATCATTTATTCCTATTGCCTTCTTTTTCAATCTTTTTATGTATTTTCTGGTACCATTGTGGATATTTTTAAGCTCTTTCTTGACAGTACGACGACCAGGATACCGAAGCACGTCTTTCTCACAAGTTTACAATATTCCACTTTTGAGGCGGAAAGTAGGCCGATATTTTGTTTGGGCTCTACAAAATCACACTATTATAGGAACAGTATTATTTTACGAGCCATATTAAACGAGCTGAAATGTACAGACCGCTACGGCGTGTCTTGTCACAAAAGGGAAAGTGATAGTTTCCCTGGACGCTTCGAGCAGTGAACCGAAGTATACAGACCGCTATTGCGTGTCTTGTTATACAAGGGAAAGTAAGTGATAGTTTCCCTCGACGCTTTGATAAACGAGCTGAAATGAACAGACCGCTACTGCGTGTCATGTTACAAAAGGGAAAGTAAGTTGATTGTTTCCCTGGACACTTCGAACCGAAGTATACAGACCGCTATTGCGTGTCTTGTTACACAAGGGAAAGTAAGTGCTAGTTTCCCTCACCGCTTCGATAAACGAGCTGAAAGGTATAGACCGCTACCGCGTGTCTTGTTACAAAAGGGGAAAGTAAGTGATAGTTTCCCTGAACACCGAAGTATTCACACCGCTATTGCGAGTTTCCCTCGACGCTTCGACATACGAGCAAAAAGGTGCGGAGTGAAATGTATGAATGTATGAATCGTTTATAGAATCAATACTTGCTATCCGTAGATTGAATTACTATCGATAAAAATATTTGCTACGACTTGAGATTAAAATGGATCTGAATAGTATTTAGGATTTAGAGGGAAAGTAAGTTATAGCTTCCCTTCAAATCAAGCAAAATATAGCTTTCATTCAAGATATAGATGTTATGCTTGGAAAGTGAATGTTTGTTTCCCTTTATGTATTAACGGTCAGCGAACCGAACATTGTTTATATTGCATCAGTGAAGTATATATTATTCTTTTGCAACCGCCATTGTTGCGAGTATGCAAATTACGACTAATGTTGTTGACACTTTGTATTGTTTATTTATAGAAATTAGCGATGTGGAGGAATTAATTGAAAGGCGCAAAACCATCAGCGCTCCCGTGTGATTTGAAAGCCTCTATTGTCAGTTTAATGCAAGATATGAAAGGCGATATTATAGAACACGTGGAAAATTGTGTTTCTTCCACAGTATTCGTACCCTGATGAGGTCAAGAGCCAGCATAGCGAGAATTTTACCGATGAGTGTTCAAACTCGTAACTGGGCGGTGATATTGACAAGTTTCTTCATGCCCATACACCACAGTCAGTGCAGAAAGGGACTTCGACTTCTGGCGAATTCAAAGTTTTTGCCTCAGAATATTCTATTGCAGAGAAAAGCAGCCGCTCGGTCGACGACAACCGAGCGAAAATTGTTACGAGCCTGATAAACGACAAATCACCGAAAACTGTTCCAGGCTAGAAATCTGTGAGTTTCTAGTGGCTCCAAAGACAAACAAGGCTGTTTGAAACCAGCTTCGAGAAAGCATGAAAAAGGCAGACAATGGAATGCAGAAGTGCCAGAAAATATTCATGACGTCATTGTATGCAATTCTTCAAAGCGTGTAAAGTGGCAACAAGTGCAGTGAGAGACAACCTCGTACATGCTTTGGCGTGATCCTTATCTGGAAATAGGAAGCGCGACATAAGACGCAGAGTGCTCTTGAGATTAGATCTTGACACGCAATACAGCGCATTATGCAATGTTTCAACGTCAGTCACCGCAGAATTGTTTGGAGAGGATGTTAGCAAAGAAATCGATGAGGTGTCAAAGGCCAACAAGCTGGGCAGAAAATTGACACACCCAAAGAAGAACCGTGGTTCATGTTCTCATCCTTATGGTGGATACCAGGGAAAAAGGTTCTGCTTCTACTATGGCTAGAGGAACGTGGAATTAATCGCAGGAGGCCAGGACCCAAAACTGCCTCTACACAAAGACGAGCCACAATTAGAAACCTTTCAACAGGTTAGTCATACCAGTACGATAAATTAGATTTGCAGCAGGGCTATGGAAGATACTGTTTGCACGATTGGCAACAAATTACCTCATTCATTTAATTTACAATGTGACTGGTTGCATCATTGTATTTGGCTGTGAGCCATCTCACGTCGGAAGTACTATTACCTATGAGAACCAGTTTCTACCAACTCAACAGCAGACTATCGATCAAGAGATTGAAACCTTTTTACAAAAAGAGATCATTGAACTGACAGCTTCAGAACCTGGTGAGGTTATTTCATCAAATTTTGTGAGGCCCAAAAAGAACAAGGAACTTTTAGGGTTACATTTAATCTTTATTACCCTATGATACAGTCACCTATCACAAGTTCAAAATGGGTACTATTGTATCAGCTACACGACTCATGAAGCAAGACTATTTTATGTCTTCTATAGATTTAGCTAGATTTGTAGATGCATATTATTCTGTGCTTATTGCACCAGCCTACAGAAAATTTCTAATTTGTTTGGCGATATAGATTTTTCCAGTTTACAACTAACATTGATTATGGGGCTTCCTTGCAGTCCAAGAATTTTTACACAAGTTCCCAAGCCTGCTTTCGCTACTTTGCGAACCCGATTTGAGTATTCATGTTTGGGTTATATCGATGACTCCTATTACACAGAGCATACTTTATTTGTACGTCACGTAGCTACATGTACCCTTAATTCATACAGTTTAACTCTTCACAAGACTGGGGTTTGTTATTCACCCTACCAAGTCCATTTTTTCACCCTACGTAGTCGTTAAAATTTCTGGGGTTCATTTTGAACTCTGTGAACATGAGAGTTACCGTTACAGGCAGGAATTTCTATGTGATTTACAGTTCTCAATTCGTCAGGTAGCTTCCCTCATCGGAACCCTCATTTCATCCTTCCCTGGGGTTGAATTGTACCCCCTGCATTACAGGACTTTAGAGAGAGAGAGAGGAAGATTTTGCATTAAAAGTTGCCTCGGGGAATTTTGAAGAGGTTATGTCTTTGTCCCCAGAAAGTAAGTCAGATTTACAATGGTGGGTTTCCTCGCTCCCTTCAGTGTACAGTAGCATTGATCATGGAGTCCCGGATGTTACGCTTACCACCGATGCCTCCCATTTGGGGTGGGGGGCTACAACAGGAATTGCCTACACCCAGTGACTTTGTGCATCCCGCGAGGGATCTCTCGGCACATTAACGTGTTAGAGCTTTTGGCGGAAAGTTAGGGCTAGAGGCTCTTCTTTCATAAGCCCAGAAACTTCCCATTCGGATTGTTTCTGACAACATTACAACAGTCACATACACTTAAGCTTTGGGGGGTTGCAAGGCCATCACTTGTTACACTCTAGCAACAAAAATTGGGTAATTCGCTGTCATGAAAAACATCTGGCTATCTACAGCCCACATTCCTGGTAAACATAACATCCTTACAGACTATTTGTCGCCGAAGTTCAACCCTAATGTGGAATGGGAGCTCTATTCTTATACCTGATTCGATGATATAGCAGTGCATTTTGGTATGCCAGACATTGGCCTCATTACAAATAGGATGAATCACAAGGTTACTTTCTATATTTCATGGAAAGCAGACCCATGGTAAGAGTTTGCTAACCTAGGCATTTTCTCGAGACATTACTGAAGCCCTTATGTCTTCCTGGTGACATAGTACCCAGGAACAGTACAATACCTCAGCAAGTGGTGTCAGTTTTGTGTATCAATTAATTATATGCAACCCATTGTGAATGATGTGTTAGAATTTCTTCATGACCTTTATAAGAAGGGATTATCTTATTGTACAATCAATACTGCCCGCTCAGCCTTATCTGATGCCTTATGGGAGCCACCTTAAGCAGAATAAATTACACCGTTACAGTCATTCACTTGCTATCTATTACATGAAAGGTGTCTTCAATTCTAGGAAGCCTGTGCCGTAATATTTAGAAACTTGTGATGTTCATGTTGTTTTGCATCATCTGTCTTTAGTGTACCCGCTTATAAAGCTCTCATTGTAAGAATTTACAATTAAGTTAGTAGGTCTATTTGCGCTTCCTTCAGGACAAAAGTCTCAAGTGTTAGCAATCTATGAAGAAAGCTCACGATTATTATCTGTTTGATATTAATGAGCACGTGAAACTGATCAGGCCAGGATACACAATCAGTTCTATTTATGTCAGGTAATGCCAACAACAACAACAACTATGTTTACATGAAACTGGAGAGTTACCTCGTACGTGCCCTACCTCTTAGACAAGAGGGAAGTATGAAGTTGTTATCATAAGATAAGTGTCATATCATATCATAAGTTAGTATCATATATTAAGCCTTATGCGCCAGTTGGAAGTAGCACAGTTGGACGGTGGATAATTTAGACTTTACTTGGCTTAAGTGGTACTGACACTACTAAATTTTAGGCCCAAAGTACGCTGTCAGCCAGGACAAGCAAAGCTAGTCAAACTATTCCTTCAGATACCATTTTTCGCAAGTTCTACAACAGATCGGACCAGTTGTAGCTGATGATGTTTTTTAAAACGCTATGTTACAATAAATGTTCTTGTGACTATATAGTTGTGTCCACAGTTGCTTTAAAATCTCATGTTAACCGGAAGTACGTCACTGCGTTTTGGTAGAATTCTTATCAAATTTCAACTTACAGGTAAGTCTCGTTTAATTTCTAAATATGTTTGTTATTGTTATTATGTAAATTATTTTGTATATAATAAGCGATGGTAAAGAATATTCTTATTAAATCCCCTGATGAGTGGGCAACCACGAAACAGGCTTGTCGGGTTGAAAGCGTAGTTTATTTGATTCTTTCCTCCATAAATATATATATATATATATATATATATATATAGTTTCTTCTTGCTGTTTTAAGAAGCACTGAAATTGGATCTCTCACCGTTTCTGGGAAACCAGTGGTGTTTCATCCAGACTCGAAATTCAATCGAGTCTACGAGTCTCGTTTCAACTAACGAGACTCGATTGTCATAACGAGACTCGAAGTCTCGATTTTCAAAACGAAACTCGAAGACTCGATTGTCAAAACGAGACTCGATTGTACAAACGAGACTCGATTGTCAAAAAATAAAAAAAAGAGAAAAAGAAAAGAGACTCGATAATCTCAAACGTGACCCGTTAATTAAAGGGCCCGGGGTGGGGTTGGAGGTTAGGGTGGGTTAGGGTATTTGTCAAAGATTCACGAGCGCTCGTGTTTAAGTCAATCATCATTTCTTTGCATTCAAAAAAACACCCCTAACTGTCTTTTTTTTTTCTTTTTACAGAGTCAAAATGTCAGAATAGAAGGGATAACGGAACTAAAGTCACGATAGTTATTTAGTTTCAGTCGTCAAGAGGGGAGAGGGGGACGGTCGTTTTAGAGTAGGGGGGTTAATTTTCGCCTCGAATCGTGATCAAAGCTCAGACATTTACCAAAAACACGTGATCCATCTCAGTCAAAGTTGAGTTTATATTTAAGCTGTTAATATTTTTGTTTTTAAATTATGATAAAATATCAAGATGACATAACGCCATTGAAAGCAACAAATTACTGAAAGACATTCAACATAACAATTTATTCTGGTATTTCCATATCTTTAGCACTTTGGCTTTTTGACTCTTCAACAATTTATTTTGATATGTCCATATTTTTAACTCTGGCTCTTGATTCTTCCTCGGCTTTTTTGACCTTCCTTCTTTTTCTTCTTTTTTCACTGAGAATGGGTCTAGTTTTCACTGGACTCTGACTCGCTGAGAATTCTGGACTTTGACTCGCTGAGGATAGTGGACTTTGACTCGCTGAAAATATCGGGCTTTGACTCGCTGAGAATACTGTGGTTAGACTGGCTGAGAATAGGTCTGGTTGACTCGCTGAGAATAGGTCTGGTTGACTCGCTGAGAATAGGTCTGGTTGACTCGCTGAGAATAGGTCTGGTTGACTCGCTGAGAATAGGTCTAGTTTTCACTGGACTCTGACTCGCTGAGGATTCTGGACCTTGACTCGCTGAGGATTCTGGACTTTGACTTGCTGAGAATATTAGACTTGTCCTCCCAAAAGAAGAATTGTTCTTTAATATAGTAAGCATTGATATGCAAACTAGGCATTGGCTTAATAAAGGTAATCATAACATAATAATACAAAATGATGAACACAGCTTTCAATGGATGCAAATGATAATTATCTTAAAAATTATTCAAATAAACTTGGACACGGCAAATTCCACGGCAAATTTCAAATTCATCGCCAGAAATAGCGGCCATGTTCACCGCGCGTGCGCGAGTTTCAGTGGCAATATGGCCGCCAAACACTAGAAGGCTTTGTATGGCAGAAATAAAACAAAATCAAATTGGCTGGCTTTTAGCTTACCTGGAATATTTGCCGCATTCCGGGTAAATTTATGAACATCTTTTCAAGTGTTTTTGTAAGCTTGATTTTCCCCACAATTGTTACTGGGCCTGCTTTTCAAGAAAACATATTTCCGAAGCTTCGCTCATACAATGCTCTCTATTTTAGAAGCCATTAATGCCGATTTTCACTCAAAACGGGATTTCGAGGCACCATAGTTCGTAAAGTGATGGGGGTAGCCAACTTGCCGCAATCGTCTGAGAAGAAGCACCGACTGAACTGACGATCATCGCATTCTCACTTTCTACGGTGGTTCCTTCGCCCTGCTTTTTGCCTTCAAAAATCGTTCAGAGCTGTAAAAATCATTTCCACCAACAGTCCACGCTAAAGTCTTGAAGTTCGCTGTCTTCGAACTGCGATATTTGGGCACAGAATGCTCTAAATTTTGCTGCAAATCCCTCATTGAAAAGCTTAAGTGTTGTTGTTTTCAACTGCGAGCGAATTATTTCGGTCAGTGGTTTCTATATGGGCCTGAAGACGCTTTATTTAAAACAACCATTTTTGTCGCACCGAAGCCGCACCAAACGAATTTGAGCCCGTAGAGTGGAACAGCGGTGTATACCAATGAAGCGACATCGCAGTGTAAGACGCACGAAAATTCGCTACTCCAATGGCCCTGATTTCTGGCGATGTCACTGAAAGATAATATGATGCCTAGTTCCATGAGCATTTGTTGTGTGATGGTGGAAGTATGTCTTTCTCTCTCGAGAAAGACATATACTTTCACCTTTTTTTCTGTCTTAGGTCTGACAGTGACCCCCGTATGGTCATCGTTCACAGCACTTGCAAAAGGTAAGTTTATAATTGTCTCCCTCTGTCTTGTTAACCCTATTCGGCCTGGGGGGGGGGGCACAAAGTGCCCGCGCTAACTTTGAACGTTTATAACTTCTTTAATATGTATTCAAACGCCATCAAACTTTGTGACTTTTCCTAAAATTTATCTGGCAACAATTTCGTATGACAATTTTTTGATCACGTGACTTGACGTTTCCATGGCAACAAGATTTTGACAGCCATGTTTATTGAAATTTGCATATTTGTAGCTTTGAATGAAGAAAAACAATTTTTATTGGTATAACTTTTATATTTTTACGTCATTCAGCGTTTATTTATTGCTTTTGATTAATTTTGAGTCAATTTGGACGGTTTTTAAGACGTTTTAAAAAATTTCAGAAATCCAAGATGGCGGATCCAAGATGGCGGCCGTATAACTAATTACCTAATAACTACGTCATATGACGTCATCGTTCCATTGTGCGGACCGCAAAGGAGACAGTTTTGGACATACTATGTACCCTCTTAGTTTCATTGTCGTAGCCTTATTATTCTCGAAGTTACGAAGGGGGGGCACAATGTGCCCCCCCCCCCCCCAGGCTCAGGAACTCAAAAAAAGCCCAGGCCGAATAGGGTTAAGAATAAAAACCTTTTGACAGGATTAGATGGGAGTAAAAAAAATGAAGTGCGGGGACACAAGCACTTGTGTAGATTCTTAAGGACTTCTAAAAAAGAGGATTAAACAACTTTTCGGGCACTAGCTTGTGCTCTTGCAATGCCACTGGCACTCGCTACCACTAAATCTTGTTTTGGGCTTATATAAATTATAGCTTTGAAGCCTTAAAAACAAGTGAACACCTAAATTAAGGGGACATCTCGATCTTCATTAATGGGAAACTTCTCTTGATCCCCAGCCTGGCTTTTAGCCAGAAATTGAGAAGAGGGCATCCTAAAGAAATTTCCCATAAAAAAAAAAAAATGTTTAAACGATTAGGTGCAATTTTCCTGAATGTCTTCAAAAATTGTGCGTCCACAGGATGTCTGGACACCCTGCTGGCTAAAAGCTTGTCCCCAAAAAGTGTCCAAAATCAAAACTTTAGAAAAATAACACCTTGTGAAAGTCTTGCCAAAGAAGTTTTAATTTTAATTTAATGGTCACAGCATAGGACTTCTTTGACAGAAAAGTTAAAACTTCATTTCATGTCTTCCTAGTTGTCTTTGGTAGTGAAATGGTTGCAGTGACCTTCTCTGTTCAATTGGAAAATGTACTATGTAATGCGTAAAACTAATATGCCTTCTACAGCCGAGAAGGCTGGGTATTTTTTTGCTGTAATGTAGTAATATATTCATGTATTAATACAGTCGGACCTCTATTAAGCGGCCACCCTACATTAAGCGGCCACTTTCCAAAGTCCTGTGCTGTATTCGATACCTCTATTCAACGGCCACCTCTATTAAGCGGCCGCGGCCACCTTTTTTGCTGTTGCAAGTTTAGTGTTTACTGTATTTTTACCTCTATTAAGCGGCCAGCAAATCATCTTTTCAAGCGAAAT